>VYZQ01059747.1:58612-91881 GCA_013400655.1 Mystacornis crossleyi
AACATGTACATGCCCATTTGGGTTTTTTCTTTTTTTTTTTTTTTAATAGAAAATAAATGCCTTTTCATGTTTCTTTGATTTTCCTTTACATGCCCTGCTAACTGCTAAATTAAATGGAGAAAAGTCTGGCAGTACATTGCTGATACCATGGCTTTCAGCTGGGAAGCATCCCATAGTTGACAGGTAGGAGCCACTGATCTTTCCCAAGCAGACATAAAAAGGCAAAGTGTGTACATATAGTGAACCTCAGTGTTTATCATAGTGTCTTTAATAATCAAGAAATATATGCCCTCANTGGTGAAACGTCATTTAATTAGAGCTTAACCCCCAGCAGTAAGAGGCTGGGGCATTCCAGCAAGTCCTCTGGGCTAACATTTGACTTCACTGAGAGACAAAATGGCGGGAAGCATTTGTTTCCTTGAGATGTTCTTTTGTTTTGCAGGTATGCCATTGGTATTTCCTACAAGTCAGCACCGAAGCACGAGTGGATTGGGAAGAATTCTGCCTCCTGGGTGCTTTGCCGCTGCAATAACACGTGGGTGGTGCGGCACAACAGCAAAGAAATCCCCATCGAGCCCGCGCCTCACCTCCGGCGGGTCGGGATTTTGCTGGACTACGACAACGGTTCCCTTGCCTTTTATGATGCTTTGAACTCCCTACACCTTTACACTTTTGACATTACATTTGGCCAGCCAGTGTGCCCCACGTTCACAGTGTGGAATAAATGTTTGACCATTATAACTGGCTTGCCTATCCCTGACCACCTAGACTCCTCTGAGCAGCTCGCGTGACTGCTAAAAGCCAAAAGGTAGGATGACACATCTTCCCAGGGCAGCCAGCTGGTGCCGGCAGAAGCTTACCTGGAGCTGGTGGACCCATGTGGCATCCCAGACAACGCTGCCAAATCTGGGCATAACTGATGAGGAGAGAATCTCTCTTTCTGTGTATTTTGTACTGAAGGACAAGAAGTGGCTTTAATAATGTCTTAGAACTTTTTTTTTCAGTTGGTTTTTTTGGTTGGTTTTGTATTTCATCTCTTACAGGAAGATTTATATATTATTTATAAAAATAGGAAAAAAAAAGAGAAAAGTGAAATCCTAGTTTGAACACCTGGGAAATGACTTCTTGTTGGTTTGGGGGGGGGCGGTTTGCACATTGGTGGTCCTGTTAATTAAAGTTTCGTTAGCCTTTTGCATAATTTTATTTTACAGTGGATAATAGCAGGAAATTGGAAGTATGAAAACTGCATAGTGGACAAGTCAGTATACTGCAGGTTTTACTTGTGCCGACATTAGTGGTCTCATTACCAGCCTTGTTGAGTGTGAGATCTCCCAATTTCTGCTTTGCACATGGGAGTGTGCAGACCAAAAGAACAAAAATAAGCAAGAGAGGAAGTGAAGCTCACCAACACAGCAAAAGAATAAAGTTTAATTTACTTCTGTTCACAGGGCAGTGCTATCTCAGTTCATAAAAAACATGTGGAATATCTCCTAGAAAAGTGAGTGGATAAATCATCTGGTGATTTATTTTATTGATGGCAATATTCCCATCTACCAGTGCTTTGCTTTCGTCTTTGGGAAACGTTATAGAATCACTGAGGATGTGGAAGACCGATACCATCTCTGAGAATCAGCAACACTGCAGGAGAGCAGCCAATCCAAGGTCTGACTGTAGACTAATTTGATAAAGCACGGCATCGTTTAAGGATTGATTGTAATAGAAGATGTCACAGTTCTGATGGTAGACATGTGAATGCTTATTGTTGATTTTACAAGGTTCAACATAACAAGCCCAGCCAACAACTCGGAAGTGAGACATGCGCCACTTTACCATTGGTTTTAAATTAAATACAAATGTTCCATTGTCGTGCACTGTGTAGTGTCTATAACAGAGCAAGGAAATCTGTTTTACATGTGCTGTATGGAGAAACACTGCAGCTGGAGTTTGCTCATAGTTATCATTGTCGCAGGTTGTTTGGGAAAGCACAGTTCACTTTGTGAATGATAAGTAAAGAGTAAGCTGTCAGCAACAGTAGAAATCTGCATGGGGAGGCCCTACATTCATCCTGGTGTTGGTAGAAGAGCTTCAGTGAAAGCAATAGAGGTTGTATGTCCTTTATCTCAGAGCTGAATGAGGTGCATTTTTTTCCTCTTTCCTTTAACAGATAGAAGCTTTTTGTAATTATTGCAATGCTTATGTGTAAATGATCATTTTGGGAGATGCTTGAGGCATATGACAACTTCAAAAGAATGGTTTTCCTACAGCGTTTTGTTGTTACTATGCAAGTGGTGAAAATCTGCCTGTATAGAGAAAGGATAAATTGGATATCAGCTTTAAAGACTTGCTCAGTAATTTATAACCATGCTTTAGGTATCTTTTGAAAAAGATGCCTTAATGCACTTTGTTCACTAATGGATCCAAAATTAAATGGTCCCAAGCTCAGCTTCAGATTTTTTAAATACTGATTCTCCAGGTACAAAGCTGTACTACAGTTTGCCTTATGATTATATNGGGAGGTAGCTGAGATGGTATAAAAATTTTGAAAAGGAGTTGACAGAAGATGACTGATGCAAAGCAGTGATAAAAGGATGCGTGAAGAAAGGACTTTTAATCTAGGGTTATTGCCAAGTTTCTGCCTAAAAGGAAAGAGTGAGTTTCCAAAGTACATGTAGCAAGGCCGTGTCTCTTCTCTCTTTCCAGAAATATTAAATCTAGAAGATTATTTCAGTAGTGGATAAACTAAAAACACTGCTCATTGTTTGGTTATACAGTGTTGGCAGAGATTGAGCTGGATGGAACTAGTGCCATGAATTTGGAGAGATCCCAAATGATTTCACATATTTTCATTGTAAAGATAGAGCATGAGTCTAAAGACAGATCGTGGGTTTGGCCAGTGGAAAAAGCATGGTCTTTTATCTACAGACCTTGCTGTATCATTTTTATTTTAACACAGAATACTTCATTTGGAGCTAAGCCACATTTCTCCAACGTCCTTTTAACTCAGTCAGTACATATATGTACTCTTTGTGCATATATGTTTGTGCATATATATGTACCCATATGTACGGGTATATACACACCAGCATATGCACAAATATAGTGTGTAATTTGTGTACATACATACATATGTATATACACATACAAAGTGACAGCAGTTAGTCAGGTGTTCCTTTTTTGCTTGTTTCTTGAACAACTTCGTATTCTGTGTGACAATGAGGAAACAAGTTTGCTATGAATGGTATTCTTCTGGACATTTTTTAACAAACAATCTGTTTATTTTACAATACTTGATTCAATGCCTGATTAATCAATAAAAACTTCCATTTGAAAATGTAGCTTCTGTGGTCTGTGGAATTTTGCATGGTCCATAGTTATGAATTGAAATCTAGGGGAACAAGTAGTCCTTGTATACAACTAAAACATGGTACTTTAATGTAGCATGCACACTTAGATGAGGATTTTTCCCTTTTCTTGAAAGTTTTGTGACTAGGAATGGGGTAGCACTGTATAATGCTGTGTTAAAGATATGCAGATTTTTTGAGGAATAATCTGCTGAGATGCAAGCAATGAATGTGGTAGATAAAGCTTGTGTTGGTATAATGATTGTTTCAAAAGTGTATTTAAAACCCAGTTTGGGGTTCAGCAGAATTAGAGCAAGTAATAGCATAATCTCTTTAGAAGATAGTAGCAGCTCAGAGTAGTGCTGAGTTTGAGGTAATGGTGGGGGGGGGTGCTATTTTTCTCCAAGACCAGATAAGATTTTCCATGTGTTTGACTTTCAGGTGTTAATACACACCTAATAGAGAAAAAATATCATTCTGGAATGGGCTATATGTCATAAATTATTTAGTAGACTATCTCCAGTCTACTGTATTTTCCCATTGTTGGCTTTCAGAGAGCAATAAAGTTGCTGCTTTTTCTGCCATTAGTTTATTCTTTGTTGGTTTGGGGTATCCCATTTTTCAATTGCTCAGGAAAAAGACTCCCAGTGAGCAGAGGGTCCTAAGGGTAGGCAGCATAAAAGTCTCTCAGGTCTAGGTACACTGTGAAAAGCAGGAAATCTGCAAGTACAGGTGAAAACACACATTCTTCATTATTTTAGCATTAGTAGGTCACTAAACTGCAGTGTGCATCATCTGTTTTAGTCCTGTGTCTTAATTGCAAACACTATATTCTTTACATGTTTGAAAACGCAACAGGACACTATTGAGAACACAAATTAAAATGTCATCTCATTAACCAGTTCATTTTGAGATGGCCAGCATTTATAGCACCATGAAAGACTGTGGAAGATTCCATTAAAATATTATTTATTATCTAACACAGTATTTCTTTTTTAATTATTCTCATAAAGCAAACGTCTAGTAGTTAGCAGATTCTGCTTTTAGTTGCCGCAGCACAATTTTCAGATAAGCCCATGCACCAAAACAGTGAGGATTGTTAGTGGGTCTCATCTGTGTCACCAAAATGGAGGGTATTCATTTCAGTTGGAAACGCTGTTTTAATTTGTGGTTTAGGAGTGAAGAAGTGCCGGACCCACACAGGAAGTACACACCAGTACCTCAGCAACTGGCCAGGGCACACCTGGCCTGAAGGCCTTTGGTGGGGCAGCTTTGGGAAGCTGATGATAAAAAAAAAAATGTGCACAGGTTGCTTATGTAGTGATGTGCTGGGAGTTTTACTGTAACACCACCTCTGATGTATTTTCACATACTGATCTTTCTAATAGTGGAAGTGTGTATTGAGATGTAGGGATGTAAAATGCAGTTATTTCCCTGTGTTACTGAGTTGGTTGCCCATATAGAAATGAGCACAGTATTTTTGTCTCCTCCACATACAGGAAATTCTTGCTCACTTCCAAGTGCTGATAGTGTCTGTTCTAGATTATGCTGGGCTACTTGGATTTATTGTGCTTTCTGAAATGAAAGAAACCCTCTTTACATTTTAACCTTTGATTTAGTACTTGATTTTCATACAAGAAGTTAAGAGACTAAAGAGCAATGATGTTAACAATACTTTCAGTGTGGGTGAGACTCTTGGTTTGGACTGTGAGATTTAGGGCATCTGCGTACATAAACCAAATCTCTGTGCCAGAACAGACTGATTTGTCATTCATGTGGGAGCTGAGCAATGCAAGTGCAAGTGCAAGTGTTTTCTTCTGAGGTCGGCTTTTGTATTAACTCCACTCTTTGAGTGGAATATTCCGTTTTATTAATTTTTTTAATTGGTTTTCTGATTCAAGTGCAGACCCTTTTAATGAAACTGTAAATAATACAATCATTCATCATGTTACTTATTTTAGCAAGCCCTGCCATACCACGTGCCTCTGGCAGATCGCTGAACACATCAGCTGCAACCATAACCTTTGCAACATCACCTCCAGTGTGAGGACTGATGCTTATGCTGTTGTCAAGTATGTAACTTTCCCCAGGGGGATTCAACTCTAGCACAAATCATGATGCCAGTTAAAGGTGAGGGACACATATATTTCACAAGGGTGATATAGGAAAGATATGGGCATGAAAACCATCAGTGTTGAGGCAGTCCTGGTTTAGAAGTGCAACAATATATGAGGAAGTCATGAAGTCTTCTACTACGGTATGATTGACAATCACATTATTACTGCTGCCTGAGGGAGGAACGGAGTAGCAAAAGGGGAAGTCCTGGAGCAGTGCTGAGAGAGATCTCTCAGAGTGCCGGCGCAGCTGAAAACCTGCCACCACTACTGCCTTGGCACCATGCTGCAGCTCTGCCAAGCAAACCTGCACCTATTCATCCTTTTGTTCCAGCTCAGTCTCAACCCACATTCCCAAATGACAGGAAAAATAATATTGCAATTACATATTTGAAATCCTAACCTGAATAAAAGCAGCAGGGCAGGGATGACAGCCCCAGGCCTTGATCCTCCTTTATTCACCCAGATTTTTACATCTGCTGACTTCAAAGGAGATAGTCCTGATTTATACAGAGGTAGGTACAAGCCCATGAATCTTCACTTTCCAAAGAGTTAAACCCAAGTGAAGCAGGAGCCCCTGTGAGAACAGCTCAGACTTCCCATTAAATCATGTCTTTGGAGAAAGCACTTTAGCTGCTAGCAAAACTGCAGTTTCTCATGAGCTGTTTCCCAAGGCCAGCACAGGTGTGTTTTAAAATGTCTGGTTCTTTTAAAATGTATGGCTCAATAACATTCTTCTTGAATGAATTGTTCAGGCAATGCTTTGCTGTTCCCTCCAAGCAGTGTGGGAACAATTCTCTTAGCAGGTGCTGTGTTACTTTTGTAAAAATCATGAGAGTGGCAGATACACAAGTTATGATATAATGCTCTAGCATAACACTATTGTTCTTGGACTTCCATTTAAAAATGGATAATAGCTAAAAAGTTTAGGAGTCTGTTTCCTTTAACTGTCCTAATGTATATAGTTACTTGAACTCATGGAGAGTTTTCCTCTTAAGGAATAGCACCTCCTTTCTTGTTAATACACATGGAGAGATAGTAATTAGGAGTATTCCTGAAAATTATGAACCCTTAGAATAGCTTATAATCAAGCCTTTAAAAGGCAGAAGAGTGAGGCTTTTTGTCTTGTAAAGTCTTTGAATAGGAAAAAAACCATCTGTAGCTGTTTAGATCACTGAAACGTAACAAATGACAGCTAACTGCTACATGACAGGATGGGAAAAATTTTCATTAGCAATTTTTTTCTTCACCCTCATTTTTATTTTACTTGGAAAACAGACAATTCCACTTGAAAATGTTTCTCTGTTATCCTCCTATTCCTTCACCTTTCTTTTTGTTTTCAGTCTCATTTTTCGTTTTTAAATATTAGAATTGCAAGAAGTGTGTGTTTCAAAGAGTTCACTTTTTTATTTTCTTAAAAACTACCATTTTCAGGATGTGCACAAGACATGAAATGAGAAGTCAAAATACTAATGCAATATGGCAGCTTGAATGTTGAGAATATTTTTGAAGTAGAAGTTAAAGAAGGAATGCAGATAAACCTGCCACTCTTCTACAATTACTGAATTGTTTGATTTCATTATTCTGGGCTTAGTAACACTGCTCCCTAATTAAAACAGCACTAGGAGACCTGATTAAGGTGCACAAGAAGAGAGATAGTAGATTATTTTAGGATAACCCTGGAATGAGCTCCATTTAATAGCAGTAATATATACATTCAACCTCATTAATGTCAGCTTGGGGGTTTGTTTTTTGTTTTTTGGTTTTGTGTTTTTTTTTTTTATTTATTATTAATATTGTGTGTCCTCACTAACAGTAGTTTCCAGCCTAGAAGTATATGTCTTTCTTGGGAAGCATATATTCTAATTCCTTATAGAATTGGGAAGAACTCCCTGTGGCAGGTGTGAAGGTGGTGCTAACACAGTGAACACATCTCCCACCAGCAAAGGATAATTTGATCTATAGTTCTGTCATCTTGTTTATGCAAGCAGTAGTGATGGCCAGAGGATGAAATAGGTTCATCCAGATACGTAGGTATAGGAAGATGTGGGAAGCCTCTTTGTTGCTTTAGTAGTTACAACCAGTGGCACACCCAACCCAGAATTAGAAATTAGCAAATGGAGATTTGTTCCTTAATACAATCAGTAACAAATCCTTTTAATTTCTTCTAGTGACTGTGGCCTCTGTCTCAATTTGTCCATCAGTTTACATCCACATGCTTCTTAAACATTTGTTAAAGTTGTAGTTGAAAATGTTGGGGCTTTTTTTACCTATTAGGTTTTTAGTCAAACAAACATTTTTTCAAACAAACATTGCTGATATAATGTCAGCAGGTTATGGCAGAGTGTAGAGATGAGGCACAATGTAGAACCCAGAACAAGTGCAAATTGAGTTCAGAACAGACTAATACTGTTTCTCTTCTAGTGTAGTCACAGGATTACTACATTGCATATATTTAGACAAACGGTTTATTATTAAGAAAGTGCCCTGAGTTAAGCTGTAAATTCTAACAAATGCAAGAACGATTGAGGAAATTAGGATAAATCTTTGAATTATATACACAAAAAGAGAAGAAAAAGTCATTTATTCACTATCAATAATTCATCTTTTCCTGCTTCCTTCCATGGAGAGGCTGAAACAGGAATGATTTGTCTTTCCATTCTTATGAAGTCACTACTCCATATTAGTGTTACTTGGAAATCTCTCAGGATGAAGAAATTTCATAGGAACAAGTACAGAGTTCTGAATAGTCTTGAAGTCTGCATAAGCCATTAGCCACTTTAAAGGCTGAACTACCATCAAGTTATGAATGCTTTCATGTATATTTAACTGTGCCAGTAGAAACATGTAGCATTAAAAAAAAAAAAAAAATGTGATCAATCAACTACAAAGCTGCTACTTGGTATAGGGAAAGGAAAATATTTTTATGGACCTGTACTCGTGCTGGTTCTCATGCAGACAGAAAGCCTAAGTCCTGACAACCTTTTATCTATTTTTGGAATTCAAAAGCTCTGCAAATCATGGTTAGGGGCTGATTGGTGTATGGGGCTACAACTCACCCTAAAAGTGTTCCCACTGTCCCAGTTTTTCTTGCTTCTCCACAAGTAGAAGGAGAAGCAAGCCAGATCCCAAAGATCTTCATCTCTAATCCTTCCCTGGCATTTCTCATGGCAGGAACAGTAAAGGCACAGTATGGCCCTTGACTCCACATCTTATGTGGCAACAGAATTATGCTACGAAGTTTTAAGCAGGCTTCTCTGGGATAGAACCTGACCTCACAGAAAGAGAGGCTGAACTGGCTCCAGTAGCAAGGTCCAATTTCTCAAGTAGCTTTTCCAGCTTCTGCGATAGTCAGGAAAAGGAAGGGAAATCTGCTGCAGGACAAGGTATGAGGATGACACATTTTCTAAAGGCACATCCTAAAGGATCAAAGAGAAAATTTTAAGTGTTATTCATACTCATAGGAAGGTCTGCATAAGGAGGATGGATACATTTTTCCATGTTTCCATGGAAGCATGGAAAGCTGCCTCCTTATGCGTCAGGTTTGGCAGTGCTTGTGGGCAAGCAGCCCCTCACTTAATTTGAAGAGTGAAAAATTATTTTCCCATAGTTCTTCTTCCAATTCTCCTAAAAGTCTGACAAATCGGAAGAAAAAATATCAAATTTCATTGCATGAAGGCTCATACCACCAATCTTCATTGTCAAAGCAAATGCAAAAAATAACAAAGAAAATTATTTTTAAAATAAACAAACAAAACCCAAACCTCCGTGTGCAAAACTGTTATTTGCTACAACTGACATATCTGACATTTTTAATTTGCTACTATTATAACAGTAGCAGATTAATAGTACTATTATGATAGTAGCAGAAACAAATTGGAGGATTTATCATGGCTGGAACTCCTATGATGAAAGAGAGAAATAGAAGTTGAAAGGTAGAAAGAACATCCCTGGGAAATACACCTAGGAATGTAAAACCAAAAGAATTGCTAGCACATTGCTAGTGCAGTGAGTCTGGTAGAAGCTCATCTAGAAGACTGCAAAATTCTAGTCTAAAAGAAAGGTGATATTCAATAGCATAGGATCATATAAAGGCTTGTCCTAAGGGAAAGCCAAGGAAGAGCCTAGGGTACAAAGGGAGATGCAAATGTGGCAGTGCAGCCATCACTGTTTGAATGGAGGTAACGAAGTGGTTGTGCTTGTAAATATATGATTAAGGATAGCCCCAGGAAAGAAGAGTAACATTTCTGAATAAAAGTCAAAATTGATACAAGAATAAATGCAGTTAGCTTCTCTATGAAAAGTTAAGTCTATAGAAATCAAGAAGGTTACTTTGTATGATGGCAAGAGGAATAAAGAAACCTTGCTGTTTCAAGATGAAATTTGTGTGTGAAATTAATCACACTTCAGTCTAAATGACCAAATATTAATCAACTGGGCATAAACATATTTTCTGGGCATCTTCCATAAGGAATGGGAAACAAATAGCACCTGCAAATGTTCATTCCAGGTATTCTAGCCATCTAACTCAGAACAGGGAGAATCTTACTCCATGCCTGAACTTTCACCATTGGTCATATGAGAAGTCACAGACGGGTAGAGTCTTTTAGATAGCTAAAGCCAGATCAAGTGACTACCACTCTATATATTTAGCAAATGGTATATTGACATTTTTATAGTGTAAATCCATTTCTTTAGATATAATAGAGATATTTATAGACAGCTTCTGACTTAAAATCCTTACTGTGCTGAAGTACGAAGGCAGGTTTTCACTGGCCTTAGTGAAGCCTAGATTTTGCCTCTTAAATATGAAAAAGGTGAAATATTGCAGGTTAAAGTCGTATTAAATGTAGACATCTCTTACCAAGGACTATTCTAGCCACTGAGCCCTTGTTTTATCACAAGAAGTCATTTATAATAGTGCTTCAGTAAAATGTCCACTCAGGCAGTGTCAACGAATAAAAACACTTTTATTTGACCACAAAACAAACTGGCTTGGACATTGTATGTCCTCATATGCATTCTATTGCACTGATCCTGTGCACAAGTATTTTAGATTCTAAATTGATTTGCTTATCCATTGCCGCAAAATGCTACCCATTAATAGCATTGCCTGGGCCAAATGACTTGGTTGTGTTATGGAATCAAGAGCTCGTCAGCAAAACTGTCTTCTAACAGAGAAGTAGCCAACAGTTACAGGTTAAAAGAAATGTGTTAAGAGATAGCTGGAAAGTGTTGGCTCTTTAACATATAAGCTGGACATTGAGGTCAAAAGTACTTGTTTTTCTATGTTACTTATTTACACCTTCTGCAAAGGAAATACAGCTGGTTCTCTGAAGGATAACTGGAAATCCTTTCGATATTCATGGTAGATTGTTTTGGATGGTTACCATCCACAAAATCTCAATGAGATGGGAAAAATATTCTGTAGATGGATGTAAATATCCTTTTTTCCAGGGTTTTAACTTAGACTCACCTCTCTATATTGTATAGGTCACTTTCAGAGGTTTCATTTTATCTATTTCTAAAGAGCATGAGTATTTATCTAATGATGCTGTGGTGAGGTATGCTTCATTCTGCAGGTTAATAGAGTGCACAGTTGAATAAACCTTCACATGCAAAGCGTTGTTAACTGTTTGTTCTTCAAAGGGAAGGAAATGACTCAGGCTGGAGAAAATTTTAAGTTAAGATTGTTAGTGCTCTTCAGACTGATAGAAAAAAATTCTCAAATAAAAGGTGAGTGTTTCTGCAGGAAGCACTTTTTGTTGGGGAAAGGATTAATGATCTAGGAAGGTCAACTAAGGAAAACTCTCAGAAAATCACCCAACCTAGGGAAATATTTTATAAAAAACTTGACAAAGAGGGATTTAGTGGGGTTAAAGTCGTGGTGAAAGGTGACTGAGATAGCCTGGTGTGCTTTGGAAGGACCAGTCTGAGGATTTCTATTTAAAGAGAATATGGAAATAGCTTGTGACACTGCACTGGCCCATCCTGCTTAGGGCTCTTGGAGTTGGAAGCAGCATCAGAAAATAGTGGAATTAAAATACAAGTCAAGGAGGAAGGAACTGAAACATGAAAAACTTCTGTAAAATGAGTCTTCTTACCACTGGATTTGTAACATTGACGAGTATTGAAATGGAGACAGCTTTTAAACTGTAACTTGTTTTCACAGGTTGTGGCAAAATGATTCATTATTTTTGTTAATTTTTATTATTTGAACAAAAATGTTCCTTCATTTCTGGTGCCTAAATCTACAATCTTGATTTATGTGCAAGCAAGGCCTTACATCCTTAGGTATTTCCCAATCCACAGAAGCCTGTAATTAATCCTATCTTCTCATAAACTCTGGGGTCTTCCAACAGAACTGTAAGGAATGTGGAGACACCTTTTTCAGTCTCTAGTTGAACCTGCCAAGGTTTTTGGTAAATGATGTAACTTGATAGGTACTGAGGCCTCTAAGTTTGGGAACTTGGTGAGTTGATGTGGCAGAAATAGGGATGATTTGTCTTTTACAGGGAAGCAGGCACTGATTAAGTGATTAAAATTTATGGCAGATGGTTTTGTGCTGAATTGCTGGAATGGAATGTGTCTGGAGGGTGGTGAAGATGTTTGATGCTGGATGATGAGGAAGTTTTGCCAAGGCATTGGTGAAGTGTCACTGTCAAGGATGTTAGTGAAATGTAACCACAGTCACTGTAACCCAAAAGGAATCTGACAAAATCTCTGTGAAGTTATTGTGCTCTGAATGGTGTTAAAATTTGGAATTTATGTAAATGTAAATGAACTGAGGTTTAGTGATTGGAATAGGATACTGCAGATGTATTGTGGGATATATATAAATGAATGTGTAATCTAGATTATTTGAGTTACAAAAGATGGTGTTTTGACCATCTGTCAGTGATTCGCTTTTACCAGACTAAGGAAATTGTGGATATGAGAAGAAATAACAATTTATTAGCAAGTTTTGGATTGTACAAATGTGTCTTGATTTTTATAATAAAGAATGTTAACTCTACCTCTTAATTTCTGCTAAAGTAAACCTGTGAGTTTCAGTAGTGGTTTTATTTTGGGCAGAATAGATTTTAACGACACCAAGGGTAGTAATTAAACCTTATCTAATCTCAGTTTAAGATAATGGTCAATAGACAAATGACTGAATCATAGCCTTGCTAAGGATTTCCCAATGAAGGGAGATCACAGGGCATATCCAGCTGGACGTTTCCAGAAATTTATCCCAGAGGTAGCCTTGAGGAAAACAGTGAAGGCTATGGTGAGGAAAAACAACAGCCCAACAATGGGTGGATTTCCCTGACTTTTTATGACCGAAGGTAACAGCCTTCCTGGCAAAGGGAGGGGAAGGGCTACCAGCCTCACCCCTTCACATTACATCAAGGTCAGTCCCTGAAACAAAGCCACTCAACCCTTCTCAAACAAGCTTTCTCCTCCATGTAATTTCATAAGAATTGAAACAGTTCTGAAGCAAAATGATTTTGTGGTGTAGAACTATTGAAGTCGGGCAATAATAGCAAAACTAAATTTGGAAAGGTGCACAGGTAAGGAGAGAACAAAGAGGGATTTTACTGGGATTAATGTGCTGTGGGAAAGATGAGTGAAATGAAGTTCAGAGGATTTTTTTTTCTCTCTTACTGAATCAGCATAGCTTTGGGATTAACTCTGAGTCATAAATTCCAATTAGCAGTATAAAAAAAATAACTTTTGACTGAAAGACAGCTTTCCACCACATTCCCAAAGCCTTGCCTCAGAGATACCCATCTAAACTTGCTCAGAACTACTCGTCAAGTTCACTCTAGAAGAATCACATCTATTTATTCCCCTTTTATTACTGAAAAAAGAAAAAAATAGAAAGTACAAGAGCCAACAAAGATACAAGATTTATAAACTGTACACTTGTCCTGGCAGAGGCATGACATGATACGCAGTTACTTGTTACTTGAATTCACATGCTTTATAACCACTTTAATTAAGGCAAACTCTCAGCCTACAATTACTGCAGTCCTGTTCTGGTGTCCCATCAGCTCTCCCAGGAGGGCTAGGCCATGCCCAAGTGCTGGAAGTGCTGAATATAGCATCCTTGCCCTTGTCAGGGTCGGTGTTGAACCTCCAGCACCCAAATATGGCAGTGAGGCAATGTCTTCCTTGCTGTCCTTGAAGACCAATACCACTCCCCCAATTTTTTTTCTCTGTTGTAGGTTTAAAGTCCCTAGCTAATTCAGTCTTTTCCTATAAATCATGGGGTTTGTGTAGACATGGGGCAATAAGGCTGGAATGAAGCAGCGAGGACTCTCCAGGCAGGTGCAAAGGAGGAACTTTATTTACCAAAATCCTGGTCTTTTTATGCCGTTAGTCGATCGTTAGTTTACATATTTATCAGGCACAACAAACCTATTCTAACCAACCACCAGACACCACAGTGTAAGCACACAATAAGCCTCGCCTCCTCTATTCTTGCTAAGCCACTCTCCCAGAGCCCTTCTCTGCTTAGCCTAAGTTTTACAGCAGGAGCCATGATTTTACCAGGCCTTCCCTTACCCAGCTGTACCTGTCGGCTACAGGTTTGAGATTTTTCATCATTTATATTGCTTCCCTACGGATTCTATTCAATTCATCCTACATTGCTTTTACTACAAGGGCAGTGTCCAAAAGTGAATACAAAATTCAGTGCAAAACTTTATCAGCTGTTTGGAGCAAAAGGATTAAAACAATCATTCAAGTCTTCAAGCCCAAATATAGTGCTTGACTTTCTCATGACACCATGTCAAAGCTTCACAACCACTGCAACCCCTGTGGGCTCAGAAGTACCTCCACTCTGTCTTCACCTTGCCAGTAACATATGTGGATTTAATCCCACCTCGTCAGGATCGTGGTTGTTTTCAGACCTGTGCTGCAGCAAATTTACAGTCTAGCTCTGTGTCAGTCGCAGATGTAATAAACATATCCTCTGTTCCACACCTTGGGGTGTCTGGGAGCTAATGGAAGAATGTTAAGCCTGAGACGGACCTTCTCTTCCTTTGAAAAATGCTCATCAGGGCCTCTGTTGTGTCAATGTACTTAATGACAGCTACTCTCTGAGCAGACTTTTCCTAGCACCTCTTATACCTGCTTGTGGTAGTTTCAGTCTGGTAACATTTCTCTTGTTAGTTTGTAAGATTGCCACAGGTCACAGTGCCAGAAGCCTCACCGAAAACTAACTGTGTGACAAGTACTGCCTCTTGTCTCTTCCTGGTTCTGGTCACCTTGATGCAGAAGGAAATACAATTTGTCAGATATATTTCTTCTTGACAAATGCATATTAACTTACAGTAATTTTGAAGCTATTTTACAGGTGCTTGCCGATTTATTTTACATGAAAAGGCACATAAAGGGCTGACAATGATGACTGTTATTCTAAAAAAAATTGTGTGATTCGTTTTCCAATAACTGCTAAATGTTTTCTTCATCTTGATATGAAATATAAACCACAAAAAATTCACCGCATAATTTCAGAGGGATGAAAGAGGAAACAGATATTCTACGAGATGTTCAGTTCAAAACTAAGACACCTAAATGCCCACATGTAAGCGACTGGTTCCTAAGCATTGGCATCTATTGCCATTTGGGAAACCCCAGCATTTAGGAGATACCTACAGGGACAGGCAGATGTGCCACAGAATCTAGAGGAGACATGGCTTCCCCATGGCAAGGTACTCTAGACATAGGAAATGGCCCATAGTTAACAACTGGGTCATTCCTTGGTTGACCTAAATTAATTGACCTTAATTTTGTCATTTTAATCTCTAATGGAATCTCTACTCATTCAGTTTTATGCTACAGCTGAACTTTGGTCCCCTGTTTTTGGTAGGCCCTCTTGGGCATATGATTTTGAAGTTCAGGCTAAAAGAAAAATAAGCCCTTTTTTTCTTTTGTGCTTCCCTGCCCTTTGAGAATACAGTTATTTTTACATATAGGAAGAGGGAGGAGGAATATCTTTTCACTTTGCTATATACTCCTTGGAGCAGACTTACCAGTATCTCTATTTAACTGCCTTTGCTCCAGTAATTACAGTGAGTCAGAAACCATACCCAGCATGGCTACTTGAGTTTGAATTACTGGTGCTCTCTCAAGTTTTTAAAAGTCAGGGAGCAAAGAAAAGAGACTCACATACTGGTCTGAGTTTAGAAAAGGCCTTTAGTGGATACAATAAATCATTAGCTTAATCTAGGAAGAAAAAAGAACATGTGAAAATAATCTCATACCATTGGGAATTAGGAGAGCACTGTGATGCAAATGGGGAATCTTAGAATCAGAAAAGAATATGCATAAGGAAAAAGAAAGAAAAAGCTGAAGTTATTTTTACTTACTCAGAAGAAGCTAACAGCCAGCTTTTATCATACTTGGAGAAGTATAAAGCAGAAGGCACAGATTCCTCCATCTCTGCCATGTGATTTATTCATTTAAGTCCCGCTCTCTCCGACTGCAGTGGCTGGAGGTGCACGGAGGATTGGTGCTGCTCTGCTCTACACGCATTGCAGAGGGGTAGATGGATTTGCATTCACTGGGGGACCAGGCCCTCTGCCTTAGCAATGCAAAGCGCCCTTTCTGCACCGCACATGTGTGCTCAGGATGCAGCCAGATTCCTGGCTGGCTGTCCCATCTGCTTGCAGCCTGGAGAACCCTGAGGGAAGGCGCTTCTGCAGCAGCCCCTTGTGTGTGCAGCAGCACCACGGCCGGGGCGCCAGCCCCCACCCCGGCTCCCTCCCACGTGTCCTACACGAGTGGGATGAACTCGAGTGGCGCCTGCAGCATCAGCAGGGAGCATCTGCGTGGCAAGGACCCATTACACACATCATTATGTTCTCTTTTAGGTATGTCCACCTTGGCAAAACCCCAGTTTTTAAGCTGGCTGTATCCAAGCGAGTTGTGGTCTGGAATCTGTAGAGCTGTGCTAACATCAGACTTTCCCAAGTTGATGTACAGGTTAGGACGCAAAGTGGAAGCAGTTAGTTGCATTTGCGTTTTGCAGCGTAACCCCCATGCTAGCAGAGTCAGACACATGCCAGCTGAGGCAGGTTTACAGAAGACATTCCCAGAGTGTGGGTCTTCTCTATCCATATGTTCATCCATACTTCAAGCAGTTAACATCTCATCCATCAATGCAAGTCAAACACAAGCTAAGTTTTCATTTAAAAGATTCTAAAAAAACCACATTTTTTAAAGTGTCCTGGCAACAAGACTTCACAATCTGTTTTGGAGATTTCCTTTTTTTGTGCTTGAAAAAAAATGGAAAATGCTAAAGTAAACTGAATTAAAAATGTTCCCAAATTATTCAGAGTTTTTTTGAGGGTAACAATGCTAAAAATTGGAAAGACATGTGATTGCCATGATTCCTGATAAATGAACAGCTAGAACATTACAACCGTTCTTAAATGTGTTCCAGTTACCATGAATCTCACAATTTTCATTGTGAAGCCTGAAATTAAATTAAAGAAGGGTCTTTTTTTTTTTTCCCAGTGTCTCCAGGCCAGTTGGAGGTGGTTTTAAAGGTTTCAGTAGGAGAGTCTTTATATTGAAATTGTTCTGGTGATTAATATAACAGAATTGTGGTTTTGGAAAATCAATCTTAGCTTAATTCCGCTTTTAATTGATCTAGTTTCAGCTGCATGTAAAAACACAAAATTCAAGATTTAAACAAATTAAAAATTGCTTTTTTTGGAGAGGCAGGTATACTTTAAAAAAATAGAAGTGGAAAAATCTTTAGAAGAA
Source organism: Mystacornis crossleyi (assembly GCA_013400655.1). NCBI lineage: Eukaryota > Metazoa > Chordata > Aves > Passeriformes > Timaliidae > Mystacornis > Mystacornis crossleyi. The sequence goes on from VYZQ01059747.1 coordinate 75,828, forward strand.
TAATGTTTTTGAACTAGGCATTATACATATGATTTCTTGAGAAAATAAAAGAAACTTTGGGGGGGAATTATCTTTTTGGCTTCCTGTTTAAATCACCAGGTAATTAAATAAACAGAGGAGCATCTTGCTCTGCTTGTCATATTCTCAGGTTTAATCTCATCTATAAAAAGCTAGTCCATTGTTAAGACTGAAAACCTCTACTGTGAAAGGGAAATATAATAACCTTTACTGCATAGACACCAGCTGTTTTTCCCTAACAAGCACTGTTGATAGAGTGATGGTTAATCTTTGATGGCAATATCTAGGATGTATTGAATTGCAATAAAACCACTTTCCAGACACAGTATCTTCCATGATTATAAAATCTGTGGAGAAACAATATGATTCTGTACAATGACTTTAAATGCTACCTTGTAGTGCCAGGGAAATTCAGATATTGTTGTAATTTTTATCTCTTACATGGGAAAAATCCAGAATGTTTGATAGCTTTATTAAGTGACAAGACTTTGTTCCTGCCTATCAGGTCAGCAGTAAATTCTTACCTTATTACTGTTATAAAACTCAGTAACAGAAAGCTGAAGCTGTGTTATATGACTCTCCCCTAGGAAGGGTCAGTGATTCGCTTCTTTCACTGCTGCACAACGGTAGGAAGTACCAGATTTGCAGAAGAAAATTAGGAAGGATTGTGATCCAAACTCAGTACTACACAATTGCAATTTAATGTACAACTATTGAAAAAGGCATTTTATTACCACGATCAAAGTGGATTCTCACTTGAAGAAGAATTTGGGAGGGAATTTGGAATTGTTAAAATACACTTAGAATTGTGCATGAGCTAAAAATTAAAGGCAAGAGTGGAAGAAAGAAAAGGCTAGGAGCAGAAAGTGGAGTGATATGCATCCATTTTCATATTATATTCTTGATCAGGCATCCGACTTGTTCGTAATTTTAAAAGTCCTGTCTCAGTCTAGGAGAGTTTTTAATCCTAATCCTGCAAGATAGATCATGGCCTTAAATGTCTGTGGTTCAGTCTTATGCTCTGAAAAAATCAGGAAAATCATCACCCTTCTCCGCATGGTCCCTGAGTAAAGGAATCCCAGAAAACAACAAGGCTCATGTCCCTTAAGGCCTTTGTCTTGGCTATCTTTGCATTTCTGTAAGGCCCAGCTCATTGTCACCACTGAAAAGTAAAATCCAGGTTTCAAACCAATCACTGGAACCCAGGAGAAAGTTGGGATAAAGGATTAATGTGGCTCCAGCAATTTAGCACTAGGCAGAAATCTGTCTCCATGTTCCATAGCTTGAAACACACTTCATTCCCACCTCAAGGCAATAGTAAAGTATGTTATAGAATTCATGGGACAGGATTAAGCTTGTTCTAGCCAGGGAATTTTTAAAATGAACTGGGATTAATCTTGCCTATCAATTAAATGCTAATCATTTAGCCTAAACTAGCACTTAGCTTCCTGCTATAGCCAAGGGAGAAGGATAGACACCTCTGAAGAGTGATTATTCCAACTGCTACTGAATATCCAGGGTGGAATGAATCACTTTTCATAAATGTCTGTAAATCTCCACAGAATATGGGAATCTGGATGATTAGCTAAACTCACAACTTTATTTTGAATCATCTTAAACTAAATGAGATTGATTTCATTCCTGGTGATTAAAATAAGGCATTTTCCATGCTGACATAAATTGTCCAGAGAAATGTCAAATGCATCTGCTTCTATCCAGTCTCATAAATAGAAGAGTCTAGTATTTAGCTAGTTACTGCTTTTCTGCCAGACAGCATTATTGAAGTCTGGCATGGATAGTCGGAGTCAGCAACTTTTCCTAAATCTCTAGATTTAGATCTCTAGATTTTTCTAAATCTTTAGATTTCTCTGAAAGAAAAGTAATCTTAGGATGTTGCTGGCTATGTCAAATCACCAGCAGCCTTCTGTGGGCCTGTTATCATGTAACAGCCCATTGCAATCCCAAATTATATATTCATGTTTTTGGAAAGATGTAGAACAGAATATTTGGGCTAGAAAGACTGTTGTCTATCATGAATCACTGGGTTTTGTTAAGGAATTGAAGTCACACTAATGCCAAGTATTCCAGGCTTGGTGACTCTGTAACTCATGCTCTGCTGTTCTGGAGCTGCAGAAAGCCAAACAATGGGAACATTAGGATGTCATGGTCCTCAATAATATCGTAGTTTCTTGAGGACCAAGTCAGCCCAGTTACAAAGTACAATGGCAGATGTCACATGCTTTGCATTCTCTGCCTCTCCTCCATTTTCCCAGAGTGGAGATAGGGAAATGGATGATGTGGCTTTTCTAACTTCCTTATTCTTTTTGAAATGAGGGCTGTTTTCAGGGAGCCTGACAAACGAGCTTCTTTGAAGGAGATGTTGATAATTTCCATTAGCAGCAGACGGTAGTTTTTCCACTGGCTTTCAGCAGTCAGGGAGAGTACAAATCTGCTTTGTAGAAGGCAGCTCACATAATCCTTGGGGCTTCTAGAGTTTCATTGTGTTTAATGGAGTTGCATTATGCTGGGGTACTGAGGTGGTTAATACCTACCAGACCAACTGAAAGTTTTCTACCCCTGTGAGTTCCTGTCACATTTAGTTTACTTCTTCTGCAAAATAAGTTGAGAGTTCTTTGCAACAGGCTGGTCTCGGGTTTAATTCAAGGACACTGAATCTTTGAATGTCAGCTGTAACTGGCCTTTACTGATTGTTGATCACACTATACTTAAGGAGAAATGAAAATACAGATCATAGATACAGTCAGATAAAGATAAATAGATAGACAGACAGACACATTCTTGGAGACAAAGACAGCTTTTACACAGGTGTGTCATGCACAGAGGTCCCTACAGTCCGCAATTCCTCATTTCTATGTGGTGTATCCCTAGTCATCACACTGTTTGCAAAAATCAGAAGGGAAAAGTATTTAGCTAGCCTCTTTACAGCCAGCCATGGAATGTGCATAGAAAGGCATTGGTGTTCCCAGAAAAAGCTGTGTTCACCTTCAGGAAAGAGAGTAGACCCAAGGAACTGGGATCTCCTCATTTTGTGGCGGATCACGTAGCAAGGCAATTCCAAGACTGGCAAGACTTCTGAGTCCCTGTTTGGGGTCATGCAGTGAGTGTTGGAGGTTAAAAAGCTGAAGAATTGCGCTGGGAATCAATGTTTCCTGGGGCCACACAAAGAATCCTACGGGGGCCAGGCACTGCTGGAAGAAAGTTTTTCTGGCAAGATAAACCCTGGGCATGTTCATGTGGGCAGCTTGGATCAGGAGTATTAACCCTGGAACAGGACTGTTCTCCACCCAGCTTCCCTGGACATCCTGCAGAAATTGGCATAAACCAAAAAATAAATCCAGTCTCAGTATGAAAGACCAAAGTCTGGATCCACTGTTTTCATATTTGCATCTAAAAACATACCAAAACCAAATTACTCTGCTACATGGTTGGGAAATCAGAACAAATAACACGACAGCTAAAGAACATGCCAGGATTTTGCCATATGCAAAATGGTTTTCTTTGTGTGGTTTAAGGAGACAAAAAGCCTTCTAGAAAACTTTAGCTGATTATCATTTATCTCTTTTACTTCATCATCTGTAATTACGGAAGAAATTATTGATATCATAAGGAATTAAAACTACACTTTTAACTGCGAAGCTTTCTTAAGATGTCCTTGACCTTTTACACCTTTTTGCTATTTTGAAAGGATATTCTCAGCAAGTTTGAGATCTTCATTGAAATGACTGTAAAACAATCCCGAATTCTTCCACTGAAATAAGCCATGGGGCACAAGGAAGTAAAAAAAACCTGCCTTGTGCACAGGACCAAGAAGCATTTCTCTACAGCGTATCAAAAGTAAATCCAGCTGCTGTCAGCAATGGCTGCCCTTCTTTGTTACCCCATGGCTCTTCGCAGCTTTGATTGAGTTTTCTAATAACTATGTTGTAAATCTGCCATAATTTTCACCTCTAATTTTGAGTTACTTTTCATCTAACAATGTGCCTAAGAGTATATCTTCGACCTTTTTTCACCACCAGATGAAAGGCAGATGGGAATAATTCTTTTTGTTAGTTCCTACTCCACGCACATCTCTTCCTCCTTCAAACGTCTCCCTGCAGGCACTTTTGTTCTCCACAGACAGGTTTTCTTCATCTTTCTGCTGTCTCTTTGCTCTGTAATCCCATAGGACTCCCTTTTCAAGGAAGTTTTTAAGTATTCAAGTTTTTTATTTCCCAAATGCATTCATAATACATTTTTTACTGTGATGCTCCTTATGCTGAAGCTCCCCAGTAACAACCACTGTCTCGACATCATACAGAGACTGTGGGCACATACCTGGGCAGGAAGCAGCTTTCAATCTGTTTCTGAATCATCCTTTCCACAGCAGGAAGAGGAGGGTCACAGCAAGGTTTCAAAATCTTGGTCAAAACTCTATAGATGTTGCATCAGAACTGGATGAAAATCAGAAGTTCAGCTAACTCCTAGCTTTAAAATCAGGTTGAGACAATGGGAAGAAGAGGAAAAACATGAAAAAAAAAAGTGTTTGCTACATAGAAGAAGGAAATAAAAGTAACTGAGCATAGACTATAACCAAAAGCACTGTATAAGAAATTACAAATAAATAGCAAATGGTATACAAAGAGGAAAGAAAACCATGCTCTCTGCTTCTCTATCCTTGGTACTGCAGTAAGAGTTCAGGGCTCCAGGTACCTGTGTTTTTCAGAAAGCCCTTATGTATGCAAGTGTAGGAAAACAGATGCTTTGATAGTTCCTGCATTCCTTCTGGTAATTGTCAAAGACTGTAGCAACATATTGCCTGGTGAACTCAGCTGAAATATTAAAAGCCCTCAGCTGCAGAGAAGCTGACCCAAAAATGAATGCTTTCCTAGCTGGTGGAGAAGTCCCTTCCTAGCGAGATTGGATTGCTTGGTATGCTTTAGAAATTGCATAAGATATTTTTCTTTTTTTTTTTCCTCACCTCTGTATGGGGTATTTACTGGAATCTCTCACTGAACAAGAAAACATTTAATATGCAAAAATGCACCTTTTAATATCACTCAGTTTGAGCCAAAAAAAAAAAAAAAGACTGCTACACCAGAGATAATTAACAGGCATCTATTGAATGACCCTTCATTAATGCTACCAAATATGTTTATTTATGTCTGGACACAGTGACACTAAAGAAGGCTTGAGCTCCATTTTTTAGACAATGTACAAGTTCAAGATAAAAAATGAGGTAATAAATGTGTAAAGAAATGCTTCCATGTGTTTGCACTGTTTGTAAGCCTTATCAGTATTTCCTGTTTTCAGCAATTTATGCGTGGGTGCTCCATATGTGCAAAATAACACATATATCAGCATACCCAGGTATAAGTGCTAAATTAAAGTGATGTGTCATAATGCTTTCTTGGAGGCATTTTTTCCATGACCACATTTCTAAAAAAACATCATCATTTGACTCAGGTAGGTATATCACAGAGCAGCAGTGTTTGAAATGGAACTTTGGGAATCATCTTATCCAACAATTCTGCTCAGAGCAGTCTGCCAGACCATGTCCAGTCAGGTTTTGAATCTTTCCACAGCCTCTTTGGACAAACTGTGCCAGTGTCAGATGACATCCAGAGGAAGAAAGTATTTTCTTAAGTTTATACAGAAATTCCTGTGTTGTAGTTTGTGTCCTCTGCCTCTTGTCCTGTCACTGGGCATCACCAAGAAGAGTCTGGCTCCTACTTCTTTACTCCCCCACCTGGTATTTACATACAAGGACAAGACCCCTTGAGCTTTCCCATGTCCAAGCTGAATAAAATCATAGAATTACAGAATTTTTTAGGCTGGAAAAGACCTTTAAGACCATTAAGTCCAGTTCTCAACAATTCCTCATATGGAAGATGCCAGTCTTAGTCACATTTGTGACTCACTCCAGAATCTCCACATATCCCTTACACTGAGGAGCCCAGTACTGGACCTGGCATTCCAGAGGTGTCTCTCCAGGGCTGAGTACAGATGATGGATCATCTTCCTTGACCTGGTGGTGACACTTTACCTAAGCTGCCCAGGATGCTGTTTGGCTTCTTTGCCACACTGACTGTGGTCAGCCTGATGTTCGCCAGATCACCCAGGTCCTCTTCTCCCAAGCTGCTTCCCAGCCTCTTGGCCTCCAAGTGCCTGATGTTATTACTCCCCAGGAATAACAAATTTAGACTTTGCACTGGTCTTTATGGTAACTCCTTGCCCATTTAGCAGGGCTGCAAAGGATGCCTGGGCAGCAGCACACCAATCTAGGCTATCAGTCACTTGTCCCAGTTTTGTGCATGCACCTGCAAACTTGCTTTGAGTGCGCTCCCTCCCAGCATCCAGGTCGCTACAGGGGGTACTAAACTGGCATTTGCACTAAGTGTGGCTGACCCTGTGACACACAAGACCCTGTGACCAGCCTTCAGCTGGACCAGCTTAGGCTGCTGGTCACAGCCATCTGAGTCTGACAGTTCAGCCAGTTTTTAATCCACTTCTCTGTTCATTTGTATAGTTGATATATTTTTTGTTGTCCTCTTGGCATGTCTTTATCTACATGCATATGTTTGAGCTGGAACTCCACAGCCCCAATTTGTTGATTACGAAGTCTATCTTATGCACATCACCCTGTATCTCTTGCTTAGAAAACCCAGTCTACCATTTCCCCTCTTTTTCATCATCCCTGAGGCCACGCACCCTACGGACATCTTCTTCCAGCTCCTTTCCCTGTTGACTTAGAGCCTTCCCCCATGCACACGGGCTGCTCGTAAGGATGTCCTCTGTCCTGGCCCTAGAGGAAGACATGGGGCACCCTTTAGTGCTCTGGAGCTCCATCCTCCTGGGGAAGCTAGTTCTGGGTCAAGGTCTCTGCTGTGCCAGGGGAGCTGATCCCGTGTGTGCTGGGACCATGCCTCGTGGCATGGCACCATCACTGCCAAGCACTTGTACAGGGCTTCTGTCCTCCTCTCTTGCACTATTCTGTGCTATCTGCTGCACCAAGTGCTGTGTCCTTTGGCTGCCTTTGTCAGCTGCTTGTGTCCTTCTTAGCTAGTTCAGTCTCCATTCTGGTCATCTGACAAACCCCTCTCTCTAACAATGTTGACATTTTTATGGCAGGCCATCACATATTTTATGTATGCTTACAGAGAAATGGACTCAAGCTAACCTGTTGAAACACTGCTCAAAGTCTCGTCCTTGCTGTTTTGCCTATATATTATGTATGAAGAGCAGATTAATAACGTAGTTATACTGAAGATATTTTTGCATACAAATAAGTGATCTAGTAAATGATAGCACACGCATGCCCATGCACACACGGGTGCAGTGCACATGAGGAAACATCCAACAAGACATTCAGCTTGGGACCCTGCCACAGTGACCAAAATCCCAGAGTCACATTTGCAATGCCCATTTAGAGGTCTCACGGGNCTTATCCAACAATTCTGCTCAGAGCAGTCTGCCAGACCATGTCCAGTCAGGTTTTGAATCTTTCCACAGCCTCTTTGGACAAACTGTGCCAGTGTCAGATGACATCCAGAGGAAGAAAGTATTTTCTTAAGTTTATACAGAAATTCCTGTGTTGTAGTTTGTGTCCTCTGCCTCTTGTCCTGTCACTGGGCATCACCAAGAAGAGTCTGGCTCCTACTTCTTTACTCCCCCACCTGGTATTTACATACAAGGACAAGACCCCTTGAGCTTTCCCATGTCCAAGCTGAATAAAATCATAGAATTACAGAATTTTTTAGGCTGGAAAAGACCTTTAAGACCATTAAGTCCAGTTCTCAACAATTCCTCATATGGAAGATGCCAGTCTTAGTCACATTTGTGACTCACTCCAGAATCTCCACATATCCCTTACACTGAGGAGCCCAGTACTGGACCTGGCATTCCAGAGGTGTCTCTCCAGGGCTGAGTACAGATGATGGATCATCTTCCTTGACCTGGTGGTGACACTTTACCTAAGCTGCCCAGGATGCTGTTTGGCTTCTTTGCCACACTGACTGTGGTCAGCCTGATGTTCGCCAGATCACCCAGGTCCTCTTCTCCCAAGCTGCTTCCCAGCCTCTTGGCCTCCAAGTGCCTGATGTTATTACTCCCCAGGAATAACAAATTTAGACTTTGCACTGGTCTTTATGGTAACTCCTTGCCCATTTAGCAGGGCTGCAAAGGATGCCTGGGCAGCAGCACACCAATCTAGGCTATCAGTCACTTGTCCCAGTTTTGTGCATGCACCTGCAAACTTGCTTTGAGTGCGCTCCCTCCCAGCATCCAGGTCGCTACAGGGGGTACTAAACTGGCATTTGCACTAAGTGTGGCTGACCCTGTGACACACAAGACCCTGTGACCAGCCTTCAGCTGGACCAGCTTAGGCTGCTGGTCACAGCCATCTGAGTCTGACAGTTCAGCCAGTTTTTAATCCACTTCTCTGTTCATTTGTATAGTTGATATATTTTTTGTTGTCCTCTTGGCATGTCTTTATCTACATGCATATGTTTGAGCTGGAACTCCACAGCCCCAATTTGTTGATTACGAAGTCTATCTTATGCACATCACCCTGTATCTCTTGCTTAGAAAACCCAGTCTACCATTTCCCCTCTTTTTCATCATCCCTGAGGCCACGCACCCTACGGACATCTTCTTCCAGCTCCTTTCCCTGTTGACTTAGAGCCTTCCCCCATGCACACGGGCTGCTCGTAAGGATGTCCTCTGTCCTGGCCCTAGAGGAAGACATGGGGCACCCTTTAGTGCTCTGGAGCTCCATCCTCCTGGGGAAGCTAGTTCTGGGTCAAGGTCTCTGCTGTGCCAGGGGAGCTGATCCCGTGTGTGCTGGGACCATGCCTCGTGGCATGGCACCATCACTGCCAAGCACTTGTACAGGGCTTCTGTCCTCCTCTCTTGCACTATTCTGTGCTATCTGCTGCACCAAGTGCTGTGTCCTTTGGCTGCCTTTGTCAGCTGCTTGTGTCCTTCTTAGCTAGTTCAGTCTCCATTCTGGTCATCTGACAAACCCCTCTCTCTAACAATGTTGACATTTTTATGGCAGGCCATCACATATTTTATGTATGCTTACAGAGAAATGGACTCAAGCTAACCTGTTGAAACACTGCTCAAAGTCTCGTCCTTGCTGTTTTGCCTATATATTATGTATGAAGAGCAGATTAATAACGTAGTTATACTGAAGATATTTTTGCATACAAATAAGTGATCTAGTAAATGATAGCACACGCATGCCCATGCACACACGGGTGCAGTGCACATGAGGAAACATCCAACAAGACATTCAGCTTGGGACCCTGCCACAGTGACCAAAATCCCAGAGTCACATTTGCAATGCCCATTTAGAGGTCTCACGGGACCTAGACCCTGGATGGGGACAATTTTGGCTTTCAATTTGCCACTGCCAGCGCTGTGGTGCCGAAGACAGACCTGTCTGGCAGAGAATCAGTGTCTGTATTTGCTTAAGGAGCTGCTTCTGCAGTAGGTGTCCTGGGAAAATGGCATTTAGTGCCTGAAATAATTTCCTTCCTTTGAACAACTAGGGTAGTGGTTATGTGGCTTCTACAACAAACTGAAGGCTCTGGAATTACAGGTGTTCCCCACTGAGCAGCTGGCCAGCTTGGCACATCTAATGAGAGCACCCTATCCACTGGATGCCGGAGAGAAGGGAACCCCTCATCACCTTTTCTGTAGAAACTGGACCAGCATGCAGTCAGGAAAGCCAGACTGTGGGATTTGCTTGTAGCTTGTTTCTTACTATGTACTATAACTGTGTACAAATGGTGATATGAGACAGTAGGTGTTACCAATCCAGTCACCTCTGAAATATTCCTGAAAATGTTCTAGGAATTTTAGGTTACATTAAAACTCTGTGAATTTTTAATTGAGTATAACAGAAATATCTCATCTGTGTTTTCTGAGTTGTTCAGGGGAAAAAAGCCCCAAAATCTTAATTAGCAAAAGAACAAAGACAACAGATGCACAGCACCAATATTTTACAAAAATCTTGCCTGTGAATTCTATCCATGGAAAATATATATGGCAAGTCTAACAGAGAATTTATAATTGTCTGTTATGTTCCCCAAAACAGGATGGGTGTTAATTAGTGAATAGTATATCCAAGGACTCGTCGTGCTAAATTTTTTTTCTCCTTTGGAATTCTGAGATTTCCAGTGATGCTTGTATCCTATCAGAAATACAGAAATTGTATTTCTGAAGCAAATTTCTTATAGCATGTCTGCATCTTTAAAAGTCATTGACAGGAAGCATTATCTCTGAGAGATTCCACCGAAGTGAAATTAAGGTACAATCCAATTAGTCATTTCCCTATCTGTAAATGACTCTACCCTGTACACCACTTTTTAAATTGTGTATCTCAGCCTTGTTTTCTAATGACCTCAGGGCCTTTAAAAATCTTAGGGACAGAGATGAACAGCACTGTTGTAGAAATAAGACTCAGCAGAAGAAAAAGTTTATTGACCTTTTGCATATTCAGGAATGCAATACAGCACTGCATGACTTAAATTATTTGACTCTTTATATATAACTAAACACACCCTAGGTGTCCCTACTGGGAGTCTGCATCAGAGTTCAAACCAGAACTAGCATGTCCATACATTTATTGTCTGTCAGTAACACAGTGTAATGTGTGCTTTGGTCAGGTAAGGGAGCAGGAGCTAGCGAATTAATTGTTAGGGTGGGAAAAGACTGTTTATTCATGCTCAATGGGCCTAATTTAAGCGTTTTAACTGTTAGAGAAAGAAACCATGTTGAAAATTCTCAGTTTTATTAGTTCAGTGAGTCATTCTGGATTCACACCAGAATTCCAAGCCTAATATGAAGCTTCCATTATGACTGGAACCAAGCCTTTAGTATGTCCTACAGTTCATTAAAATTTACACTTATTTTTATGGCCTTTCCTTCTACACATCCTGTAGCATATGCTGTCTCAAAATGACCATTTGTTTAGCGTATAATGACGTGCAGTTGTATTTTTAGGACAGTTGTTGTAAGGAACAAGGACCTTGAGTGACATTCCTCAGATTTTCTTCAGGTTTGTTCAGCTGAACAGCTGCCTTTGGCATCACTTCAACAGTTGTTGTCTGAGAAGATCGATGGGCTGGGATGAGAGTTGGTTACCTTTTGGTTCCATGTGCTGATCAAGCGTTTTTCAGTTGTAAGTTCTCTGAGTGTCAGTGAGCCTCGGGGCTCTGTCCTGAGCCTTTCAGATCTTTCATTAAAATTAAACCTCCTTGAAGCATTGATTGTGTCATATGGCTTTCATTATCACAAGCACACTGATGATATTCAGGTTCGTGGTACATGTTAACCTTTCCTACTGAGGTCAGTAACAGTATCTCTGAGCATCTAACAGCTGTCTCCCTGTGGATGTATCATAATTTTTTTAACATTAAACACAAGCAGTAGGAGGCTCTTTTAATTGGGTATGACAGTTTCTATCCTTCTTTTTGTTTCATGGAATCTGCTCAGTACCTTTAGCTGGGAACTTCGATCTTAGTCTTGATAATAATTTGCCACTTACCACTCATATTTTTTAATTTAAAAAAACCCCATGTAGTTACTTAATGTCTCATAATTTTGCTTGTACTTAATCATTGCATCAGTAATAACATCTCTCTGTGCTTGTGGTTTTGCTTTTAGAGTCTGCCTTTATTCAAAATCAAATTTTTCATATCAACACATGCATACTCTTCTGCTTGTACCATCTCTACTTACACCGGTGGCACCTCCTTATGCAGAATCTGCCAAGAGCAGTAGGTAGCATGTGCTTAGTGGCAGTGTGTAAGAGCTTGGGCACATTGCTCCCCTGGTGCACAGGACACTTGTCTTCTGGGCTGGAGCATGTTAGGCCAGCTTGGATATGGGCAAAGGAGCCAGAGACAAACATTTCTATAATTGAACTAAATTGTCTCTGTGGGCATGAAAAAAGAGCATATGGTCTGCTCCCTCCTTCTCAGTACAGGTTTTTGCTCTCAAGAGGGCTGTTGAATAAAACAGTGCAGTCACTCTGCAATGGTCCTTGAAGAGACCAGGGAAATGCTGTTGTGTCCCAGTGGCAGCTCCTCTCCTGAATGACAGCGATGGGGTGAGTAAGAAGTTTCTCTTCAGATTAGGAGATAGTATATGCATGTATCAAGCTGTACCAAAAATTAAGGAAAAAATATATTAAGGTTTTTATTTGGTGGCTATTGAGAAGTGACAGAGATATTTCATTTTCTGCTTGTGCTGACAAGCACCTTTCTAGGTGCCTGTTGGTCTGCCAGAGTCAAAAAGTGGTCCTAATCTGGGCAAAGACAAACTTGTGCTTTTTCATTTTAAAATAAAGAGTGACAGAATTATAAGCTTCTGTCTGTAATGAAAAAAGAAAAAAAGATCAACAAATTACAAAGTCATTGAAGATTTTAAGGTTTGGAGATGGAATGTAATGCTGTTTTTAATGAGGTACGATGGTGAATATCAGGTAAATAGTATATAAGTTTTTTAGTATTGCATGACTTGGGTTTCCTTTGCAATGGTGAGACCTTAAAGAGATAAAGGAAGTAAATTCTTCTCATGGTAATGGACATAGTGAATCCTTTACAGTCAGTATTGTGCTGGTCATGCTGTGCACATGCTCAGCTCTCTAAGAAAAGAGTTCACCTTTCAACTCAATGTTTTTCTCCTCCAAGCTGCTTCCCAGCAAAGAATGAGGGACAACATAAACTCTGGATATGTTCTAAGAGCATCATTCTTACACAGGCACAGACTCTAACCTCAAACTGTGCAAGCTACAGAATAGTATCTGAGGGATTACGTCAGAAATGCGTGACAAAAATCAGCACTTGAACTATTCTCCAGAAGTTTAGTTTGTGCCATCTTTGAGTGCCTCAAGGCTGCTACACTGAACTGCTGGGCTCCCTGCTGTCCATTGGCATCAGTATCTTCTTCAGAAGTGACCCGCTACTGCTTTAGTCCGTGGACAGAAGGAGATAACCCAGCAGTGCTACCCACAGAAGGTGGGCTGGTAGTGAGAAATACTCCTGGGAAGCTTTGGTTATGCAGATCAGTTTGTCTTTGCAGAAGAAATGGACCTCACTGTGTGCTCAGGGTTGCTGCCACACCCCCTCACCTGGAGCTTATGGCAAGCCTTTGCTTTCTCAGATAAACTCAGGGGTAATTGCAGAGCTGGGGATTTTCCACTTCACATGCATCTGCTTTCCTAACAATCTGGAAGCAAAGGGTCTGCTTGATTTGAACCTCTGTGAGCCACCAGAATGCCCCACCTTCCTTACTCCTCTGTTACTCAGACACCTCCCATTACAGGCATTTGTAATAAGCAGTCATTATCTCATGAAGCACTATGAGAAAAGTGTCTTGTTACCAGGCAGTGATAAGTCTTACTTTTTATGCATTTCACTGCTCAGTGAACAGGTAATAATTCTGGCATTCAGAATCAAGGATAAAGCATTAAAAATAAGTATTCTACTTTATTGCATTAAGAAATATTTTACTTTGATATATTTATAGTTATACAGCTGGGAATCAAAAGAAGCGAAGATAGGATTCCCCATTTGAAATAAGGAGGATAAGGATGAAAGAGAAAATCTGGGGGGAAAAGCATTCTATTGTAGTATGGTCCAGTTTGGAATAAGTTTGTTTATTCCAATGCAAAGCTGGGAAATTGCACCATGAATCTCCATTTGGAAAAAAATGATTCAACATAACCTGCAGTTGGAATCATGGTCATTACAAGCTGAAGGAATCGAATCAGACATATTTTTAACAATGTTGCAGGAGAAAAAAGTAAATTTTAACAAGCCAAATACTTCTTATGAGCAGGAGGAAGATTAGGGAGAATTGTGTGGGAAGTTTGATTGACAGTTGAAAGTAGAGCGAATGATAATGGGTTTATTCTCTAATTTTCTAGCATTTCTTAAAGCATTACTAGCTGCAATCTGGAGAAAAATAAAAGAACAGGAAAAAATCCAACACTGGCTGTGAATGTAGTAACCACAGAAAAAGTTTCTCTGAATTTAAATGTCTGTACCACATGCAGTTAAATAATTTGCAGACCAGTATGGCCAGTAGAGTTGTATTTTCTTCCCCGTATTTTGGACAATCTTTCCCTTCCCTCCCAGAAATCTTAAAAGAAATAATATATGTTATTCATGTATGTCATATCAAGACATAATAGAAACAGTAATGATGAATAAATCTATGAATACAAATTTTGAAACAAAAGAATAGAAAAAACTCTTCGCATTTGTTTCCTTATCTTCTGCATGTTTCATTGATGAAGGTATAACTAGCACCTCGGTGTTGGACACATCCATTACAGTGAATGCCAGGAGGATTTCCCCTGCTTAGACTATGCTTACAAATAATTTCTAGAAAAGTTTCCTTTGTCAGAATATTCAAGTTTCTTTCATTGAACTCCTATAAATTAGGTTTTTATTTCTTCCTTTCTAAGCTCATTCCTTGTTGGGAATACCCAATAAGAGCAGGAGCAAACAGGAACTATCTGGAAATAAATGTACCTCCAAAGTCCCCCTGGAACAGCTTCTTGAAGATGTTTGTTGGGAAAGTTCTTAAAATGCAGCTGTAAAATTTCCTAATCCCAGTTCCCTTTCTCATTATGACCAATAAAGATTTTAAGAACATAAGCAAAACACTAGGGCGTAAGTAAAAGCATATGAAAGTACAGACCCCAATATGCTATTCCACTGTTCTGTGAAAGAGCTGTCTTTGTCAGACACGAGTCCTACACCCTTCACTTTCCACATGAACTGCATACAGCTACCCTATCTGCTCCAGACCGGTGGTGGTTTCAAACAACAATCTGATTTATAGAGGAAGTAAAACCACTCATTTCTCTTGCCATGGCTGTGTTGTGTGTCTCAATGCTCAGTGCTCATAAACGTGGCTCTTACAGGGTCGTAAAGGCTACACCAGCGAAGACCCTGGTAACAAACTGCTGAACACAGGGTAGCTTTCTTCACTGCAATTTTACTACCTCCATTATATGGCAATGCATCACTGGCAGATGTGCAACCTTGAGCATCACAGTAAACTTAGAAAGCAAACTGAAATTAATTCTGGTCATGTGAATATTGATGTGATCTGAAAAGTCATTTTCACCATTCCCATTACAACAAAATTTTGGTAAGGAGGACAATGTCTGGCCCAGACTGTGGTACCTATCTCGAACTTTTCATATTTCTTTGCTTCTGAAAATATTTTCCTTAGAATTTTTTCATCCAGTAAAGTTTTATAGAGTAATACTTGCCACTTTACTAAAGCTAAATTACACCTTATTAAAGCTAAATTAGAAAAAAGAAATCTAAAGTATATGGTCTAAAATACTATACATACAAAAAGATGTCAAATTAGAAAAATAATAAGCTAACCCTGAAGAGATTTTATTTCTATAAAAATGGACACATTAGAGTATTTAAATTCAAGTTAAACCTGAGGTAGTTAGGGCTATTTTGGCTATTCTCATAGGACTGACAAGTCTCACAAGTGGGAACTATAAATTTGGTAAAGAAATGAAGGAATAACTGAAACCTAATTTCTTTTATTTGACTTGACTATATAAAGGAGAACTACATTTCCTCCATTTTTTAAAAAACAGTTGTTACTCAAAGCTACCTTTCTTTGCTCAGCTAAAATGTCTTCTATTGGATATATTCCTTTACTACCTTTCATCTAGGCATCCTAAAAACACAGAGAAATCCAAAATAATATGACATGCAACTGAAAAAAAAAAAAGGCAAGTTTTGTGTACATTCCAAGATCATTCATAAAATCCTTGTATGAGATCCACAGATGAGGTAGGGCCAGTATCAGTGAAGACCTAAAGAAGGAAATTATGTAAGGTGTTACATATACATGTAAGATTCTTGGCTTTCAGAACATAATCTGAAATGTAGAGCGAAAACCTGGAATATCTTCTCAGTGAATGGGTCACACAAGATACTCCAGAGGAGCTATTCAGAGAAACCCATATACAGAGTGAAAAAGTACT
>VYZQ01059747.1:93819-105841 GCA_013400655.1 Mystacornis crossleyi
TGTTCTGAAATTAAAAAAAAAACAGAAAAAACCAAACCCGATAAAAAACAACCAAACCCTAAAAGCTTTCTACAAACTATATTAAAATGATTGGCCTCCCAGTGGATTTAAATCTAGCCATTCGAGAAACTGTGCAGGTGAAATCAGGAAAAGATACTGATGGGAATACCTGCAGCCAATATTGCTGCCAGAGACTTCATGTCATGGAATAATGGGTCCTTTATGTTCCTGAGGGCAGAACATCTAATTTTTTACATATCCCAGGTCATTATATCCCTTTTTGAATGCTTTAAGTCTTCTCCTCATATTTTCTTTGGCATTCTTGCTGCTTTAGGAAATAATACTCAAGAATACTCTCAGATTTTGTGTGTTATCCTTTATGCAGTTTATCAAATCATATTTACTACTTTATTGACCTAGTATAAGTGTCAGTGGACCAATATCGATAATTTTAATCTATCTCTGACCTGAATGGTTCTAGAATGATGGAAGGAATTTTAGATTTCTATTTTTTTAAACTTCAGGGTTTTACCATCTCCCATTGAATATTAATCTCATGTCCAAAAGATCATGTAGAAGTTTCTCTCTCTTCTCTGCAGTCCATTGGGATTTAATATATTATTCTTTATTTCAGGGATTTCTCAAATGCTTTCAATTTTGCACACTGTTACTGCAGTAAAGACAAACATTGGAATTATTATATATAAATGTTATTTGTATGGCCTGTGTTAAACTAACTTGCAGTTGCTAACACAGTGCTGGTACGGTTACCCAGAATTTTTAGTTCATATTTAAAACAGCGTAGTGAGTTGCTGTTATCTCTGACTGTAGCGTATGATCTCTCTTTTGGACACTCATAAATAGCTGAGTCACAGCCAGAAAAAAACCCACCAAAATAACGGAAAAAAAAAAAGGAAACAGGTAGATGTGTTGCTTATGCAGAAATATAAATTATAAGTCGCCAAATACTCAGATAAGTTTGGAGAAGTTTGCTTGCATATTCAGCATCATCATTATGTCCTCGTTTCTCTCACTCTAAAAAGTCATAAAGCCTCTTTTGTTCCCTGTAACTCTTTGCTGTGGAAAGATTTTATCAGCAGAAACTCAATACAACCATTCCTGTCAATTTGCAACAGAAATCCCTTTCTTTCTTTTTTCCTTCCCTCTGTTTGTTGGGTTTTGGGGTTTCTTTTCTTTTCATGTAAACTGTTTAAAAAGGCTACTGAGATTAGATGTCTCCTTATACCAGTAGGCAATGCTTTCCCATGGTGAAAGACTAATTTCCTCCTTTTCTGCTCTAGCCTTGCACCCTGCTAGCACTGTCAAACCAGAGAGCTCCCCATTAGCATCCTGAAAAGGTTTCCCTAGGTCTTCGTTTGTATGCATTGGCAAGTGAAAAACGGAGCAATAAACTGAAATGTATCAGGTATGGAGGTGGGACTTTACTCTTTCAAGTACTGGAAATCCAACCTTCAGGGACAAAAATACAGTGCTTGGGGGTCTAACACAGTTACACATTTGTTTTGCAAAACGCAAAGAATTACATAAGGGCAATGTTTTCAAAAGTATGATTTTAAAACAAATTTCGGGGCTATCTTTATAAGCGGAATGAAATCACCCTTCCTAGGGGAAAAGCTGAGGTAGGACACAGCAGTCTGGCAAGCTGGAACGCTGTGGCTGTTTCTCTCAGCATTGCGCAGTTTAGTTAGGTTTCTGTTTTCACATCAGAACCTCAAACTGAGATTTCCAAACTGAGCCACTACAGGAATAACTCATAGAGGGGAGGGGATATGACCGGGCACAACCACACAGCTCCTGGTTTTGTCCAGCAGAGACCCCTTAAATATCATCGGTCCCTGCTCGGCTGTGAAATGTGCTGCCAAGAGAAATGCTGTAACTGCACTGAAAGGACCTCGGCAGCTTCTCCTCATGGTGCCATGTTCCGCTCCCGTGAATCCTTCCCCGAGGACGGTCACGGTCAGGGACGGGGCTTGCCCTGTCCTCCTGGCATGCGGTGCAGCCTGCAAAGGCACTTTCTCTGGTTACTGGGTGATCACTGTGGGAAAGTAAATAATAATGAAGGTTTTGTTTTCAGCTGCTGTCTTACCCCAGTGAAGTCCTTTGTCATATTCAAATGGATCAAAAGGAGAGTTACAGCCTGAAGTTTTAGCTGAAACATGAATCTGCTCTGAATCAAAATTAAGTATTCTCCTTTTCCTAAAAGGTAAAACTAAGAGGCCCATTTTCAGCCAGACCCTACTGCTAACTCCCTGTACAATTTATTCCCTCAAACTCATATTTTATCAAATCCCAATCTTGTTCTCATTCTGATTATGCCCTTGGCATGAAACTATTTCAATTTTACAGTAAATTGTAGAACTGAACTTATTAAAACCCATTCAAAGCCTTTACCCTGTTAACTTATATCATACCCCTTTCTGACAAACAGCATTAAAAATGTATGTAATCCTAAATCACGTGTGCTTCTTACCTGTGGATGCAAAAAGACTGCAAAGCAAGAATTTTTCTTGCCACTTTCTAAACCCGTGTGAAATTTCTCTTTCTCACAGAAGCTATCAGTAGAATCTTGTAAACTATGCAGACACCTGCAAATTGTTTTGAACAAGTAGAGAAAGTATTTTCAATATAGTTTTGACCAATCACCCCAGAGGGGTGGTTAGAAAATTGACCAATTAAACTATGAGAAGATTATCCTATAAAAGAGCTGTTAATTAATTAAATAAATGAGTCTCACTGCATAATTCCTGCCTGCTGCATCTCTCACTCCTCCGCTCTGCCTCGGGAAACGGGATAAACAATACAACACTTACCTAGTGTGACCATAGCATGGTTAGAAATCACTTGAAGTGCTGTGTTTTGTGAACATAGTTCATCAAATAGTGTGAGGTCTTCCTGACAGCAAAGTACTTCACAGCTGAGTCAGGGTGAGTCTGGACTAATACTAAAATATAGATGACACTCAGTTTTTTTATGGGAAGATCCATAGCAATCTAATCTGGAGTACAGAGGAAAATTAGTTAGCACAGCAATTAAATTTAATTTAGTACAGCAGTATACATTGATTTCATTTATTAGCTTTCCAGCACCTAGAAACTGTGTGTTTTAACTAAAAGACACTACTCAGCCTAAACTGTCCAGCTACTCAAATACCAGAGAGCTGGAATAGCATTTTTTTTTTAGATCTCTGTTTTAGAGAGAGAGGCAGAGATGGTATTTTCTGCAGCAAGCAGCTTTTACTTTGGGAATTTTTTTTTCTGTGTAAAACAAATACATGAAACAAAGGCAACCCCTTCAATTTTCTGCTATGGTTCTTATGAAGACTTGTAATCAGAGTATGGTCCAGAAGCAGTCACAAAATTATCTGCATTTTCCTGTTTAAAGAAGCCAAAAAACAAATAGCAACATCACCAACCTCCAGTTTTCAGAAGGTGGGAACACAGATTCTGCCACGAAAATTCTTTTAGGGGAAGGACCAATCTTACTTTAAAATACGTTACTATAGCTTGGCAGCAGCAATAACCAGAGGTTCAATTCTGAACTGACCTGCTCATGCAGAAGTGTTTCCACGTCCCTGCATTTTCTGAAAATGACAGCGAACAAGTGTAGAGGAACAGAACTGGCCAATTTAAACTCTAGGTAGCCTCTTAAGAATATAAAGGACAAAATGATTCAGTACTGAAATGTGGTTCTCTAGCAATTGCCCAGAAATTCACTGTATTGCAAATACAAGCCCACCAAGGATTTCACTTAAAACAGGTGGGCAATAAAAGCAGAACAGCCTGGTGTACTATTGCACAAAACCTCTTTTGAATTCATTGAGTTGAAGTATCTTTGGACCTATGATTGTTCTCATTAAAACTTAAAGATTTTGCAGTGAACTCAACAGACCTTATCTGAACTAATAAAAAGATGTTCTGAAAAAATAATACACAATGCAGTTGGCATTTTTTCTCATCTCTCCTTTGTTGTTTTCCTGCAGCCTTTCATATAGGTTCCCCCTCTAATCAACACAGAGTGGGTGAGGATTTACTGCAGAAAGATTTGTTCCACATTGAAATAAACATCTAAGACAAGTGACCCTGGAAGCATCTCTCTTTGCTGACCATGGAGGGAGTTGAGATAACCAGCTTAAACACCAGACACAGACAGAAATTCAGTTCCAGACCCTTGTGTTCCTGTTAGAGTTAATGAAAATTGACAGCTCCATTCAGTTGCCCCAGCTTAGCACCCAGTGCCTTTAAAATGGCCTAGGTAAGACAGTTTGCCAGTCTGCTGGCTGCCTGGCCAGCACAGCACAGCTATCCCCTAAGGCCTGACCCATATTTGCAGTACCTGAGTAGACTCTCTTGGGATCCTGAGTCCTCTGAAATAGCCTATTTTAAGCCCACCTTTGTTCGTGTAACTGAATTGAGCCTCTACTGACCACAGCAAACAAAAGGTGAGACTCAGTTACCCAGACTCAGGCTGTCGGTGCCAAATGAGATGGCCCATGGCACCCAAGGCTCTCAGCACTGGGGACTGGCAGATTGAGCCCATGATTTTCTGCAGCAACAGCTGAAGTTGTGTAGAAAAATTGAAAATGTCTAAATAGAGGAAATATTTGCTATCTCAAAAGGTCTGTTCAGGCAGCTAAACATTTCCCTTCCCTGGACCTTAAGAGCTATTCAGCTGATGAAAAGTAATTCTAGATACTGGATTTAACACACTGTAACACCTTACTCAGATACAGAGAGTAGGGTAGGCACTTAAATACAGGTGTTTGAATACTGGGCTTGATCTGTAAATTCATTAATTTTAGATGGGATGTAGCTCACTGCAGTTGCTTTATGCAGATGAAGCTATATATAAACCTTTGCTGATCTTGCAGCAATTGCCATGATTAGAATTTGCAAAGTATACACATTTCCACTGTCAATTATAAAAAGAATACCTCACAAAATATGCACATTATTTAAGACCATTTTACTCTCTGGCATTGTGATAGTTCTGGATTGTCAGCATTTCCCTTTATCTTTTATAAATCTGAAATTTCTCAGTGAGGTTTTCAGCATTATAGTAACTTCTTTTCCAAGTTGAATTACACCCTGCTTTGCTTGTCATTGGCCTAAATACATTTTTAACCAAACATTGTAAATCAGGGAAAACATTTTAACCTCAGGCAGTTTAATTCTTCTAGACACATTTTTGGCATAACAAAACAGTTTGGGCTAGAAACAAATTTGGCATCACAATTTTTGTTACTCCTAAAGACTGGATTAGGCTGAATGATCCTTTTATAAGCTGTTGTCATGCGTTGGCAAAATTTCTTTTTCCACTTGGGTTGAAACTATTTGGAGGGTTAGATTCTCTCTTTTTGTTTTCTGAAATCAAAGTTAGTAATTTGAAAGCCTGAAAAATCAAACTCTTATGACTTATTACAAATAACTATGGTAACTTCAGATGCTTTTTCATTTCATTGATTAATTTTGGTTTCCACTCTTATTTCCTTGCCTGATGGTGCCTTAGCTGTATAGACACATGCCAGTGGGGTACACGCTAATCACTGGTCACCAGGTTAGGAATTCTATGAAGAAAGCCAAAGACTATTATAGATGTTGGAATGGGAAAACTAGAAAATTATCTATATTAACTGCTTGTAGATACAAAGAAAAGGTCTAGAATATAAGTACCAGTCACATTCCTCAGCCATAATGAAGACTTTGCTTGCAGTGTTATAGAAAGAAATACCTCAGGTCTCTTGCTCTTGGATGAGTTGGGTTAGGATCCTGACTACCTTCCCTCTTTAGTATGTGCATCAGATGTGATATATTAACTTAAGTGTTGCAGCAGAAGCACAGAAAGGTACCATGGGGAGAACTGTTGTCTTTTTTTCCTCCTTGTTTCTTAGAAAAAAAGTCATGTTTTGACTGGACCAAAATAATTAACTCTGAAAACTGTGTCTTGAATGCTGCATCGTTTCTTTTCTGTTTTAATTCTTACTGTGTGGCTTCAGGTGAGCAACCAGCATGACACAACTTTGCATGTAACCAATAAAATAAAACTGACCCAAGCAAGGACTCCATACCCACAGCTATATAATCCTGTGTCTGTGCTTAGGTAGCCAACAAGCATTCCCAAGGGGTCCTGAGGCATTTTCTGTTCTGCAGTTTATTCAGCAGTGGATGAGAAGAAAAGTCTCAGTGTTTACTGAAGCCCTAAAGGAAGTTCATAACAAGAATTTCTGATCTCCTTGGAAAGGATGTGACTGCAAGTGCTGGGGAGTGTTTCCTTTTGTGTGGCTTCCCGTGACTGGGGTCACGGTTCCCCACCACCAGATGCTCTCTTTCCATGCTGCCTCTTCGGAGCCCAGCTCCTCCCGGAATTCCCCTCAGCTCTCATCCACATCCAGCTCACTGCCAGGAACTTCTCACAACCTGTGTTTTAGAGGCACCAGGTTGCTACAAAACAGGTAACTTTTTGTGAACAGAACTGGTTTTGTCCTGAAAGAATTTCACTTTCAGCACTAAAAACATACTTCCAATTTGCATGGATAGTCATATTCTCTAAATGGGATAAATGGTCCCTTTGCTTAAGCAATGCTTTGGTTCATTACTGGTTGGAAGAGACAGAAACTTTGCAGGAGAACCACACTGTCATGAGAAGTTCAGTAGTTTTGCAGCTGAACCTAAACTCCTTCTCAGTATCTGTATTTATTGTCTGTGATAAGCTACTGTATCACCTCTGCTGAAGACTTTGTCTTCAGTTTGTAAACAAGAGTCTAGCCACAGTTTGTAAATAATAGTCTAGCCATATCAGCTTCATGTATGGGAGACTGAGCCACATCATTTTTTAATTAGTGTATGCCATATCCATTTATGTGTCATTTTTGACTTCTAGAAAGCTGTTTTCATAATATGGAGGAAAGCCTGTCCAACAAAAATCACTACAGTACTGTAGCAATCACACTCTGCAGCAAGTGAATCTAATCAGAAACTTCTTCTATCAGTTTTGAAATTCCCCTGAAAAGTCTGTATCAAGTGTTATCTCTTACATTCTAGGCTACCTTAATATGGCTGCAGTTTTCCTTCTGACTCCTGGGGAATTTTCATAAGCACCAGGAAACTCTTGGCTCAATCCTATTTTCTTCATTCCAAGATTTAGTCTGGGTCTTACTGAAATTACCCGGAATGTTTGCATCAGTAAGGCAGGAAAAATTTTATGCTATCCCCACAAACTATGCGATGGGGAAATTTGTCAGCCAGGCTTTCCAGGAATGATTGCATTGATTTATCTTCAGCGTGGTATGTCTCAACAAGATTTCTCCAAACACTTCATTCTTAAGGCTATTTCCGTTTAAGATACTCCTGACATCTGCAGCTTTTATAGCTTGAAGCACTAGAAGGCTGCTCCTCAGATGGCCATTACTCCACAAACAGCTGAGGTTTTGACATGAGCCCAGTCATGGGCTACACACTGCAAAGTCCCAAATCTCTGCATCAGAGACTGGAATTCTACTTTTGGAGCATAATTCTTCTGACTTTCTCTAACACTTTCTTGTTTTATTTTGCTTAGTTTCTTGTTATATTTTTAGGAGCCAAAAAGGGAATCTTTATCCTTTCCCATGAGCTCCCTACATGTCACACTTGTGAGTGTGTTCTCTCCTGTTCCTGTCCTCCCAAACATTTCTCTGCCATGGCAGTTGGTTTTGTTACGTATGGAGGAAAAAGAATAACAACATCTCCTGGGCCCCTTGACTCCAGGGTAAATCTTGCATGGCAGCCCCAGTCACTGCTTGTCCAGGAGCGCTGTGGCAGGAGAGATAAGAACGGCACTGTGGACTCTGTGGAGAGCCTTCTTGGGAGGCAGGGTCCTCCATAAAAATGGAGCTCTAAGCACCAGAAGGAAAGTGCCTGGGATATGCCCCGTGCAGACCAACTAAAAAACCAAGGACATATCCTAATTCCATATCAAGATCAGCCCTTTTTCCATTAAAGATTTTACAGCTTGAAATGGTTCCCCTTTTAATTTGGAGTCTCCTCAGTAAGACCATAGTGGAATTCATCCTGAGCTGTGGAGGACTTTTGAAAACTCAGGCTTGGCTGCTTCATCTGGAAAAGCTTTACTGCTGCCATAATGCCCTGGGAGAATGACAGAGAAAATGTAGGCTGTTAAAAATTAAAAGGATTAATAATGTAAACAAGCTGATTAAATTCTGCAACCTCTTCAGCTTCATGACTCTAGGGTGGCTTATGTCCCCTTAAATGAATGGATTCTACAAGCTTGGAAAAGGAAATTAGAGTTGGATAACAGAAAAAACCCAAGCAGTTTACAGTAAAATAAGGCACAAACATCTAAAGAGAAATTGCTGCTTTATTTTATGCATCTGGTGTACCACTGTGGTGATCTACCTCATTATTTCATGGGACAAAATATGATAAGTGATTACAGACAAGGCTTTACAGAATGCAGTTAATTTTTTCCTACCTAGTTATCTTATCCTGTTTAAAGCAGATTTGAATGATACCATGCCCAAAGCATTTTCCAGGGTAATTGTATCCATCCCAATCTAAAATACATTAAGATATAATAGGACAAAATTCCTATTCTGTCCTATTTCAAAATTCCTGAGTCGCAAAGTGTCCTCCAATTAAGGAAAGTAGGAAGGATAAAACTTTTTTTCAGCCACTCCTTTATAGCATGGGCTTACTTTAATGAAGATTAATGGGTATGATTCCATATAATAAGGTAGAAGAGGGAGAGTAAATATAAACTATTAAATATGCTACAGGTTATCATTTTCACACGTGTGAACTTAAAAGAGGCACAGGATATTTTCTGTCTCTGTCCTTTGCCAAATGTTTTGTCAGGTTGGAAAGCCTTATCTTCTCTGAGGTGTCCCAAAGTACCTACAAAATGTCAATGCCATGCCTGCTGTGTCTGCCTCTGCAAGCACAGACTCAGCTGGAGAGCTGTCTTTGGTGTCACCTTAAACATGTTTGATAAGCCCTGTGGAGGACAATATAAATGAAAACACGTGGTCACAGGTTTGTTTGGGATCCTTGAGGTTCAGAAGAGCTCTGTTGCAAGAGGACACCTGAGCCAGTAAAGGTGCAGATGGGCAGCTGGCTGTATTGTCTAAAGTAAGAGGTGTAGGTGGTGGGATGTCATACTCTGAGTGTGCCAAAATGGAGTATGTGTACCCATGGCAGTGGAATAAAGGAAACGCAACTTCTCTTTTGCTCAGGAAAATGTGGGGGAAATCATCACTGAAAGTAATCTATGCAAGTCTTAAGCAATGTCATTATTTCAGAAACGTAGAATCACAGAATATTCTGAATTGGAAGGAACCCAAGAGGATCATTGTAAGAGTGGAAGAGATGAGGCAGAGTAGAAATACAGATTTACACCAACCGACTGAACACAGTTCTAGAGACTCACACCAGTGTTGGAGAAGTGCACACTTTGCTGTGAGAAAAGAATGATAGAGTTACTGCTTTGGAGGACTTGAAACAGAGAGGAACATGATGCAACGAACTGAAATCTCTTGTGAAATGGTCGGTCTTGTTTTCTTCCCATACCATGAGTATACAAGGTGTGTCCTCTCTCACAGGCAGGAGAACAACTGAGAAGGGTTGAAATGTTCCAGTAAGAATCAAAGCAGCAAAGAGACTTCGAGTTCTGTCCGCTGTCGTTGCTGGCAGTCACATCATGTAACCCCATAGGTTTATAATTGATCAAGCTCTATTTTTCAGCTAATTAGATTTTTTAATGCCTCCAAGTAGAAAGTTATTATGAATCTTCACTGTAATAATGTCTAGAAATCTTCTAATTATCACTATAAGCTTCTTTACAGCCAGGTTATCTAAGTTCTTTAACCCAAATAACACTTTTCTCCACCATGGGATTTCCTCAGTTAATACATTTATAAAGAAAAACCATAGCTCTTTTCATACATTAATGTAAGCATAAACAAACCAAGTCATTTGCTCATTTGTTTTCTTACTATTTACACATGCTATTCTTAACAAGTGGGAGTGGGAATGTGAGAGGTGGGGATCTGGGGACACAGTCTGCTTTAAACTTGATATGAGTCACAGAGTTAAACCTCTGCTCATCACTCAGAAGAGAAGCACCTCTGGGATCCTCCCTTTCTAAACTTGTAGAGTTAAATAGTTCAGACAAAACTCTGATCTCCAACTGACTGAATTGCACTAGATGCCTTTGATATAAATAACGCCTTTGATATAAATTAACAATGAGCCAGCCAGTGTAACTGTCATTTTAAACTCATGGGAATGAGTTTTTATACGTGTACTGTACTTTTAGTCATGGATTTCATTTCTCAGTTGAGTTTGTTTGATCTTCATTTACTTGCAATAATAAAGGGAAGAGAAACCTGAACTGTTTTTCCTATTCGGTGTTTAAAGCATTTGTATAATTTCAAGCACATAAGACACAATATCATATTGCTAACATGTGCTCTTAGAAATTCTTTGAAAACCAACCTAAGCGGCAATGTTTAGACATTTTTTACATAGGAACAACCTTTGATACAACAAAACACACTGAAAGTAAGATGAAAGGAAATAAAATCAAATTAAAAGNAATTGTGGTTTATATACATTTTGAATATCACTCACACTGCTCTAGCCTAGAGCTGCAAAAACTGAGGTAACTCTTTTGCAGAGAGTTGAAGCTGGTAGCTACCTACTCTAATAAGAAGTTGGAGTGGCGTAAATAAAAGCTTACATACAAAGAAATAGCTATGCTTCCTTTTAGTGACCATTTGCCTCTTAGGATTAGCAATTTCTCTGGAATAATGAATACAGTAGGTAAGGAATTCATTGTTATGAGTGGCTAGGGGAACTGTTAACACTTAGAAGACCAGCTCCATCTGTGCTTAAAGGAGCAATTCCTGGAATTAAAAATCCTTTTGAAACCTCTCCATAGGTGTCAAGGACGCTGGGAGATGCTGACTAGAAGCTTTCTACTACACAAATTTGGAACAAAATGCCAATAAAGTGACAGGTTTGTGTTGATTAAAAATACACCCCAGTACACCCAACCTGCCCTTTCATTTTTCAACATGAACGAAGTATTTCCATATTTTAAGCAAGATTCATTCCAAGAAAACACATGGTAATTCTAAGCAGATGCTGCCCTTCAGTCACCAAAGCAACTGTAGAAACACTGTTTGGAAGAAGCCTCTGGAGCCACTTAGCTCAAATAGCTGGGCCGCTGTCAGTAATCAGACCTGGCATTGTCACATCCCTCCGGAGAGGGATTTACCACAATGTCTCTGTGCACCTGTTCCAGCACTGTACTGCCCTCCTACATTTTTCATACATCCTGCCTTCCAGAGTTTTCAGACATCCAGACCAAACTCCCACTCTGTGGACACTGCCCTGTGTTTTAACTTAAGTCAAGAGGACTTAGGTCCATCATCTTTGTAGCAACCTTTCTTTAGCAGGATTGACCCTTGGGAAAGTTCTGATTTGGCTTGCTCTGCGCTTACAGTCATATAACTTTCTCTACCCGTTTATTATCTCCCACTCATTAGTTATGTTCCTTGACAATTCTATAATCCAAAACTTACAGCCATTTTAGTATTCTCTGATGAAGAAAAGCATCACATTTACCCTTATCTTGTAACATTTCCAATGAAATTAAATTCTCTGTTTTGCTTGACTTATGAAGGATTTGAGGGAATGACTCAAAATTCACTGAAATCTTGTAGGAAATTTCTCAAAAACACTTGTTTGATTTCAGCTTCAGGTGAGTGACTCAGACCTTCTTCAATGTACCAACCATTCCAGAACTTAAAGCACACTATGACTGCACACCAGTGAAATTCCCCACACATATAGTGTGAGGCTTAGCAACACAAACTAGTGTAAGGGTAATGATGTCTTGCTCCTCTGCCCAACTTAGTGTGAATACAGACCCTTCCTATTTCTCAGTAAGTACAGGATGGACTGAAGGGGAGCAAAATATGAGAAATTTTCTTTTTAGCATGGAGTTT
>VYZQ01059748.1:0-12753 GCA_013400655.1 Mystacornis crossleyi
GTTTTTCCAGTCTTGGTTTTTTTCACTCATCATTAATTTCTGCTTACACAGGCATGTGGAAAGGCAATCAATTCCCAGTGCAGTGGAACTGGAAACCTGAAGGCCATGTTTGCCATCTTGGCTTGCTGACTTGCTGCTCGTTCTGCCATCCAAAACCCGCCAAGCGCTTGGTGAATTCCAAGGGAGCATTGCCTTCATTAAGAATGAGTCAAGTAGAGAAAACAAACTAAACACCCAATGCCAGGCCAACTGGGAACTCTTTTGGGAGGATTCTCATCATTTGGGTAGCTTTCCCTCCTCTGTGGATGTAGTCGTGCTGGACTCAAGTAGTGTTTTACTCAAGGGTGGCTTTCAGGTATGACAGTGGTGTAGCTGTGAGAATAAAAATGGGAACGCTTTTGTGCAGCACCCGATTTCTTCGTTGCCACAGTGTGAAATCTCACTCAGCTTTGATAATACAAATAATACATTCCAGGCATAAAAGGCCCTTTGTTACTGATGAGAACATAAATAATTACAGAAAAAGCTCAGATTTTCCCTGTGCCTTAGTCTTCCCACTACCAGTCGGACGACAGCTATGCAAGCAGCTGGGCACATGTAAAGCAACTAAAAGCACCTCTCCTCATCAGCTTTCTCGAGACATTTTTAAGCTGCGGTAATGCAACTCTCCCAATCACACTAAGCTTTATTGGTTCAGTATAAGAAACTAAGAAATTTCATTGGAGACCAGATTATGCTGGTTGCAAAAGTGGGGAGATTCTTCTGCTCTTCAACCCCATTATCTCCTCCGTAGTGTCCTGATCAGCTTTCTTACACACGGCCTCGGATTCTGCCGAGACCCGCAAATTGCTTTTTTGGCTGCCAAATTGCCATAACCCTTCTATTTTTATATTTTAAAAGAGCTTAAAACCCTCCATCCTCTTTGGATGTGTCTTTAAAATTGACCAGTACTGGGAGGATTTCATGTATATCCGAAAGCTTAGAAGAAGATGTTACCTCTACTGAGCTTCTAGTTTTACAATCAACAGACATGAAAAGCCCAGCGGGGATAAAAGGAACTTAACCAGTTCTGTCTAATGCATATAAATCTACCTAAGAGCTCAAGGCACTGGAAGTACTCAATGCACTACATTTATCTGAGTCTAAGATACAGAAATGGGTCTTCAGCCCACATGCCACATGTCCCATTTTGATGCCAAGTTAATATGAATTAAGAGACTGAGATGAATAAACAAGGTCAGTCTGGGCTGGGCCAAGTTGAATCAATGTAAAATAATTGTCAGTATTTTCTGTCAGCAACGCTGGTTTATCTTGGCTCAGGATTCTCAGCGCTATAGATTATAAAATGTTTTCAGTGGAACAGTTGGCAGACATTTTATTGATTTTTCTTTGTTTTGTGAATGCTGGAAAAATTTCCATTAAGTATACACACCGTTCATGTGATGAAGCCAAATTGCTTTTTCAAACTTTTCTTTCTTCAAGTGTGCTAATGCGTTAATACATCAGCAATCTAATTTAATCAAGAGGACCTTTGTCTGGAATCAAGAGGCCAGGGAGCACACCTCGATGCATCTTGAGCACTTACGGGCTCAGAAGAGTTAATTTTGTGTTTTCAAGGTGCAGTATGATTAATTTGATTAATTTGCCCCTCTGAATTTGGTAATGTATTATCTCAGTTTTACAGAGGTAGAAATCAAGAGGGCAACTTTGCACAAAGCCATCTGTATCTGCCTGCTCTTGCATTCCTGAGGCACATGAAGCTCCTGGGCTGAGCAGTGGCAAGGAATGAGTAGGAAGAGAAGGAAGAGAAGGAAAGAGAGGGAAGGCTGCAGCAACCAGGCAGGAGCAGCACTGCTGAGCTGCTGGATCCCACTTCTGACATGAATTTCCTGCACCACACTGCCACATCCCTGCATCACACCTATTAATAGAGTTAATTTGGAACTGAAGACTGCTCAGGCAGATAGAGCAGCTGGTAGGATTACACCTGGATCTGGCAGATGTTATTTCTCAGCCTATATTTCTGCTATTTTAAGAGTGGGTTTGCTTCCTGGTTAAAGAGGAATTTTGAAAAAGTTGGAAGAACAAACAGAAGTGCCATAACGGTGATGAATGCTTACTTTAATTGCACAGAACAGTCAAGTAGGAGTAAGGAATCCATTTAATGTTGTTTTTTATGTGACACACAAAAGGGGATGCTGGGAGATAACTCTAATTCCCTCCCTCTATGCGGATTCAATAACCAACATACACTGACCTGAAA
Organism: Mystacornis crossleyi; assembly: GCA_013400655.1. NCBI lineage: Eukaryota > Metazoa > Chordata > Aves > Passeriformes > Timaliidae > Mystacornis > Mystacornis crossleyi. The sequence goes on from VYZQ01059748.1 coordinate 2,264, forward strand.
GATGCTGTTAACGCTTCCTGAGGTTTGGTCAGTGATGCTACAGATTCAAAATATACAGACATCTTTGTGAGCTTAAATAAAAACCTTGTAGAGAAGTAGGAATATGTGTATTTTAAGTACATAATTAACAAGGAAGTTTTACAATAAAAATCACTGTGATGATAAACACTTTTGCCTTCTATCCTAACCACTTGTATTAAAATAATAACCTAATTAAAATGGGAGTAGTTCTGGTTTGGGGGATGTGGACTAGGTAGATGGACAGTGAGCTACGAACCCCTCCAACCCAGTTTCACGCACATCCCGACACTTCCAGCAAGATATTTAAGCCCCCAACACATTATGGTAATGAAGGAGAATGACACACTGATGGGGAGAAACCCACACTGCAGCTACCAAGGCCAGTGGCAGAGGAGTGAGAACAGTCACAGCTCTGTGTGACTGGCGCCAAACTCTGGCCAAGTCACGGGCACTCACTGGTTGACTCATCCAGAAATAAGCTGTCTCACAGGCAGTTGATCAGCTCCTTTGTGTGGCTGAGAGGATCAGCAGGCTGCCTTGGTCCTCTGAACAACAGCATCCAAAATATTCTCCTCAAGTACAGGCTTCTGCTGCAGTGTTATGCTGATCAGAATGTTTTCATAAACAGATAACAAGAATAACGGGAGGACAAGAATGGCCAGGCTAAAACGTAGCTGATACGTGGAAGGAGAGAAAGCAATGGTCAATGCCAAATGTAAGCCAGAGATGAGATCTTTATCGTTATCATCTTTATCTTATAAAATTATTCACTGGACTGTGCATTGTTGGTGGTGTTTAACTGTCCTTTTTATGTTAAGAGTGAAAAAAATCAGGCAGCAAATGTAATGCTGCTTTCTGGAATGTTGTCCTGAAATCTTTACTGCCCATAACTTTGTGTGTGTGTGTCTGGCTCAGAAAGTTAAGTACACCTCTCCACTGGCAGCAACACTATTGCTGCTTCCATAAAACATCATGGAGTTAAATCAAGAATAAGTTCTCAAAGAAATAAACCTTTGAGATTGTTTTAGAAATGATTCTTTTGTTTCCAGCCTTTTCCATCTGTTTGCTGTCCCTGTCTTCATCCCAGACTATGGCTTTCCTGGTTAAGTAAAGGAGATGATGATGTGAAGAGTTAGTTGAAGTGATTTTTTAATCACACAGCCTGAAAACTGGTCTCTAGTTACACATATGCAGAAGTCAAATGCCCTGAAGGGCATCAGAAACAAGGCTTATTAAGCAAGTGAAACATAAGTGTCTTCTGCTAGTCTTCACAGGGCCCTTGCTTGTGACTTCTGCCTAGGTGTGACTCATGAGATATGCCTCAGCTGTCCCAAAAGCTGAAATACAAGAAAGAAAGAAGCATGTGCTCCAGAAAGCTGAGTGAAATGCAGATTTGGGACAGCATCTGGGACTGACAGGGGTGGTTGTGTTAGAAATGCAGTAATGTAGTAATTGGGGTGACTAGCTGGTACAAAGATGTAGAGCCAAGGCAGATAACCAAAGACTCTGAAAGAGGAAAGAACAGCCATTGGACACTTTTGCTGAACAACTGCTAAGCCCTGGTGTGGTGTCTTACAGGAACTTAAAGAACCACAGCTACCCAGAGGAAGCCAATTACAAAACTGGAAATCTCTGGTAATGCTGGAGTATCTTGAACAGGGAGATGAAACAGTGCAGTGACTGCAGAACAGAGAACAGCCCTATTTGTGTGGGGCCCCAACACTAAAACTTCCTTTCTTTATAGAGATTTCTTCATATGAAGAAGTCTGATGCAGACCTGGTGGCAGATGCATTGTAGAAGAGCAACTCTGTGAAACTGGAGGCAAACCAAGCCACAGTTGGGTGGTTGCAACCATCTGTGGCTTCCTCTAAGCACAGGGAAGAAGTTGTTGGAGTCACCTGTGCCTCAGCAGGTGACCTTCCCAGCTGGCTGGTGTTGTCACAGGGAGTGCCTTCGAAACCTAAATTCTTGTTGGCAGGTTTCAAGCAGCTGTGGCCAGCCAGGAGAGCCGTGAGAAGTTTTCCTCCACAGCATTGCAAGTGGCAATCAAAATCTCTGGCCTCTCGCAGCGGAGGTCAGTGGCATCTCCAGGTGTCCGCAGCAGGAGGAGCTGGTGCATGGGTGGGAGCTTGCTTTATGCTCTCCAACCAAAAGCCTTGGGAAATCCCAGCTGTTCCTGCAGCTCCGGCGATTGCAAGGAACCACTCCTGAGGCCCAGCAGCTTATGGTGACCCACCTGGGTAGGTGCAGGCAAATGTGGTCAGGTGGGGAGCCCAGGAGTCGGAGCAAAGTTGAACTCTCAGTCTCTCTCCCGAGAAGCCTGCCGAAGGCAGACGTGGGACTGCCAGAGACATGTGAGTCATAGCAACCTCCAAAAGGGAAAAGGTGAGCTGAAGGGAGGGAGGATAGCGTGTTTATACCTTGGGATCAGAGGCGTGTTGGGATTAGTCTCTGCTCTGGTGCACTGCTAAAGGAGCTCCTTTTATTGGAGCACTTGGAGAGCCCTCTGGAGACAATGCAGTCTGCAGCTTGGAGACCGTCTTTATTATTTGCCCATATCAATACGTTGTTATCTTCATCCCAAAAGTTAAGAAGGAGTAACTGTGCACTGTAATTTTAAAAGCAGGCCCCACCTCCAAACCCATTAGATAGTTCTGAAAGCTTTAGAGCATGTCCTGTACCCTAAAAATTGTAGGCAATGCATAAAATAAATACTTCACTCGTGATGTGCAGCTGGCAAAATGGATATAACACTGAATACTGAAAAAGCTCAACGTGCCCATTTGAGGGGAGACAGAAAACTACTTAACATACAGATTTCCAGAAAGAGAAGGAAATGTGTGTTTTGCCCACATGAACCGTGCGTTCAGCACAGTTATGTACAAATGATTGGGATGAATGCAGTGTGGAAGTTCAATGGCATACTCACACCAGATTTGCTAAAAGCATTACTACATACTGTAGGCATCGAAAATAAAAATAAGTCTATATACTACACATTTATATACTCACTGGGAATAAATAACTGTTCTTTTCTATCAAGAATGCATGAACAAAAATAAGAGAAACAAATGCTTTTCGAATCTTCACAGAAGAGCTGTTTCTTTCTAATTTCCTGTCCCTTGCAAGGTGGTGTGCAATGAAAGCACTGGAAAAAATATCCCAGTCATCAGAACTGTTGTTTCTCTCATAGCTAAGTTCAAGGTTTTAATCAGCTTCAGAAGAAGAGCACTCTCAAAAGATCTTCCCAGGGATTTTGATCACAGGCTAGTGATGTGCTTACAGAGATCGACAAAGACTGTGTAAGGTTTTCAAAAGTTCTGTTCACCACTGGCAACTGTTAATTTGCTGTGTTTCCATTGCTGTATTTCCCTTTCTCCATATTCAACAAGCGAGGCTGCCTTTGCCCAAACGATTTAATTTGAAAATGGTTGTGCTAGTGTGTGTTAAAAGCTTGCAAACTGTCTGTTTTTGGAGATTTCTTTGTGTCTGTGCCATGTCCTTTGGGCTTCCAGGTTTTTCTTTGTTCCTCCTTAGTGCCTTAACATTTTATTGTGTTTGCAGCCATGATGCAGACAACAACTGCAGTTGTCAGGAAGGTTCAGAATATCAAACATACATTTCAAAACTATTCACAACTCACCTGCGGGAGCAGCTCTGCACTGGTGGTCTGTCAGCAGGGCCGGGAGCAGGCAGGTTGCACCCTCCTCCCTGCTCTGGAGGTCGGTCAGTGAAAGCTTCACAAGATGGGTCTTCTTCGTCTGACTGCCCCAGAAGTTCTGTTAAGACGAATCAAGATATGGTATCACACTTGGTTTGAAAGTACCAACCAAGCTGCCAGCTGTTTGCCTTGGATGTCCATAAGGACAAGGGTGTCCTCTCTTGTGATGGATCAAACTGAATGGAAACCCATATGTTTCCACAGCTTTCACCGTTGGCTTTTCCCTGGAAAAGGAGGCCCAGTAGCCAACGACCAGCAAAAAGAAACAAGTTCAAGAGTTTTAGAAAGACAGAGACTGAGTGTGTATTGGCTGTAGTTAGCAAGGAGGAAATGTCTTCTCTAAATGGTCAACTACAGAAGGTCCAGCAGGCTGCCAAAGGCTGCTGCACGTGAGCTTTTTCCTGCTGCCATAGGGATCAAAGTCTTATCAATTAGACTAGTTTCCCAGAAGGGTATGTGTAACTCCTACCTTTAAAAATAAAGACTTCCCTTAGCTTTGTTTAAAAATATTTTGGTTCACAATCAAGACCTGAAGTCTTCAGTAGGTGAAGCACAGGCATCCAATTCACAAGTTCCGGTCTGAGCCCTCTGGTAAAGGAAATTGTTTAAAAATACCTGAACCACTTAAAAATATCGAGGAGGAATTTCACATTCTAGGTGTGAGACTTAAAATAAATAAATAAAAAATTTCATCAAACCACAGGCTGGCAGAGTTTGGATTAAGGGAAAAAAAATCCGGTTACAGATAAAGACTTTAAAAGATTTTTCTCAAAATCGTAAGACCCTTTTGCATTTTTTCCTCTTCTAATCCTGTTTTTCTCCCCTTGTTCTCTGCCTTCTTGGGTCCTGTATAAGCTAATCTGCATGATACCCATGGTGGCACCGTGGGCTGTGGGGAGGATGTAACACCCTGGCGAGGGTTGCCACGCTGTTGCTTTGCATTTTGTCTGGAGACCCAGAACGCTCGCTGGCTTGGGAGGGCAAATCTCCTCGTAAGCGCTTCTGAACCTCCGAGTCCTAAACATCCCATACCGCAGGATTGCTGTGGACTATTCCCACTCTTCATGCCACCTAAATATCACTGGCACCTGTGGTGTGAGGGAGGGTGAAGCGTGGCAAGGTTTGGCTTTCCCAGGTATCTGATACTGTCTGTCTGTGCTGCTGCTTCCCACAGGCAGAGCAGCGTGGGAAGAGTTGAAAATGGCCAACCTGGTTGAACGCAGCACACCTCGAGCAAGCACACCACCCTACAATAAATAAAGGTGCTAAACAAGCACTGGTGCAACTTCTCCTCCATCTTGAATAAAAAAATCCAAATAGAAATAAAGCAGAGGGGAAAATAGGTGTATAGGCAATGCCTTACATCTCAGAAACTCGGCTCCTGGGGAAGTAAGGGGGGTTTCTCTGGAGGTCTCTTCTTGCAGCCTTGCAGAGTGAGAAGCCAAGAGAAGGAGAGGAACAATATTGAGAACTTATAAAGGTTCAGGAGAAGCTGCTTTTCATATACACGAAGAATTCTGGGAAAGGGCTTAAACAAAATTCCTGCTGATGGGGAAAAAAGTAATCAGGTAAAATCCACTGAAGGTCTTGTGGCACAAATTTTGACAGCCTCTGCTTGGGAACACAGCTCTCACTGCTGTGCTCCCACCTGGAACCGAGTCTTTGGTCCTGAAGAGCCTCCCTCTCCACTTTTCCTTATTTTGTTAAGAAACAGAATGTTAAACCTTTTAATTTTCAAAATGCCAAAGCTCAGATGTACAGTGTGAGTCAAGCAGCTGTAATTAATTTTTCCTTTCCCTTTTTTTCTTTTTCCAGTAACATCTAAGGCCTACATAACTTACCCTCTTAAAGTTACAAACTTTTACCAATATACGATGTCCATGATTTCTCCTGAACCATCACTCCTGAGGCTGACCCAGCTCCAAAGAGTGGGGACATTTCAGAACATAAAACCCTGAGAGATGCTGAAAGAGGAGTGTGTATTGAGAAAAGAAACATATTAGAACTGGGTCAACTTTCTCTTGATCTCTTTCCGTCACACTACTGATCTCTGTTTTCTAGTCCCTGCTGAGAATGAGAACTGAGTAAATCCCAGTCCTCACACCAGGCACTTCAGTGTAACTCATGCACGTACTCCAGGTGGTACCCAGCAGCTTTTTAGTGTGGAGTGGGCTCCAGTTTGGAGGTATGGAGTCCTTGTGTGGCATATTTCTAATATATGAATGCTATGAGCAATTAATTATAGCATGGCCAGTGACTCTGATCTTTTGTGCTGTGGATGCAGCACAGCTACACCTTGTTAAATAATGCTACCGGATCCATGGGAACCTCATGGAAAACAGAGCAGTCTGTCATCTGCAAGCACAAAACCAGGGGAAGAGCAGGGTTCTTACCCACAGGAGTGCAAAGAGATTTCTCTGCACTTTCATATCTAAAACAAATATCTGAAACTGACCTCAAGTTACGAGCACTGAACCTATTCTGGTCTGGGGATACAGCTGCATTTGATAGCATCAGATGCCAGGAGTGGTTCGAAGCCACAAAACCATCAGATATGAGCTATAAAGTAAAGAAATAAATATTGTTGTTGTGGGACACGGACTCTGTTCCCTGTGAGAAGTGCTAAAGCAGGAAAAACAAATGCGCAAGGAACACTGTTTAAACAACACAGCCCTTCCCAAACTAGAGGCAATGCATCCCACTTTTAATTAGAAAGGGAAGGATTTTGGCAACAATGCCACAGAGCTGGGAGAGGGTGGTGGTCCTCTCACCTAGATGAGAGCTCTGGTTAGGGTTTGGTGCTTAAGAGAGACCTGACTTGGTGCTAGCACTGGAGGGATCACAAGTTGCACCTAAGATTTTGTATTCAGGCAATCTGGGATATTGCTTCGGCTTATTGCACAATAAACTCTTGCTGTTTTAAATTCTAACCTATTATTTGCTTAACATGTTAGGATCTGGGGATTTCAATCTGAATTTGAATTTTAAAAATTTGAGAGTTGGTATTGTGCTAATGTTGTGGTTTCTTCATTAAAGTAATTTATCAGATGCAATAATATGAATCTTTTGTGCTAAAAATCTTTTTAAAAAATCCCATTTGTCATGATCAATATTGGGATAATATTGTGTACACCCAACCACACAATGACACAATGCATACTCTGCCTTTCCAACATTTGGTGGTAATTGCTATTGCTGCATCTAACACCTGTCTGAAAGAGCCAAATATCTTTCTTTACAAGTCCACTGAAAGTTTTCCAAAGCTTTAATGAGTAGGATGCTCTCTAGGTAATGCATGCAGGTGATGAGATGTCATGCCTTCCCTGCTCATACATCTGTCATTATTTAACCATATCTATCCTCTTTTGAATCTGTGTCTGCAAATCGGAAGCTATTTCCATCCTTCGGAATCCTCCACTGGACTTTCAGGGATAAAAATGCATTTCAAAACGTGCAAATCCGTGGTAAAACGAAAATCTCCTTTTAATATTGTTTGCAAAATTGACAGCTCTACTTAACAGAAGCCATTAAATTATTTACAAAGTAGCAGCTGCTCTTGTAGCAGCCTTTTTTGGGCGTGAAAAATAAACTAGTTGATAAGTGAGAGATAAGCCATTTGACTTCCTCTTTGTGTGCCTGGCATGGTACGCAGAGCCAATTCTGTACAATCTGATGTTTACAGAGCAATCCTCGTCTACGACCTCCTTAGGCAACAGGGACACAAGAAGCCTTTAAAACGCTGAAGCAAGCATTTAATCAGAACTCTTCATGCTGATCTCTGAAAAATTCAATAAGTTCAAAAAATGTAACTCCTTCTAAAGATAAAATATCATTTTTTTTGCTTCAGGAATTGCAAATATATCCCAACGAACTCCCAGTGAACCACACAGACTCCAGCCACATTGCTGTTTTACTAAAAAATAATAGCCTTTTTCCAAGGAAAACAAATCAAGGGTCTGAAGAAATGCAAATAGTTAATTCAGGTGAGTGCTGTAAAACAGTAGAGTTTACTAACAATCACACCTTTTTTCTCTCAGGCATTTAAACAAATTAATTTTTATACTTGAATAGCCAATTCTATGTAAACAAGTTCATATCTCCTCTTATTATGCAATAACTTTTTTTTTCATTTTTTATTTCTACCTGTTGAAAGCAAGCTCTCATGATTTTATGAGGTTTTGGGGATTTTTTAAAGGCAAATAACTGCTGCAGAAGGCATGAGATTGAGCATGATTTCACACATTATCAAGTTGTGATAATTCTATCCCAGGTTTTCTCAAACTACATGAAGCTATTTCTAAAACCACTGCATAAAATTCTGTTATCAAAATCAGTGGGAACTTCCATTGCTGATTCGAGTGTGGTCAGCTCTTTTTTTCTGGCTACAATTGTTCTCCTGAAAATGTCTTTCTAAATAAACATATTCTAATAAAATTGTTTCATTTCAACAAATTCCTGCAGGGAAACCACAGAGCTTTGTTTGTGAGTGTGGAAAAATGTAACTCAACTTCTTTGCTTCTTCTCAGCTAGTTTTCCATGGATTTTCATTTTTAGATTATTTTTGTGTCGTTTTGTTAATTCCCAAGGCTGACATGTTTGCATTTGACAAACAGAGATTGTCAAAATATTGTTTTTATAGTACTTCTAAAACTCATTGAGAACAGCTGTTACTCTTTAGAGAGCTGGATAAGATTAATTCTGAAATTAAACCCGAATATCTCCCAGTTCTGTTGTAATTTAACAATTTGATGCCTGAGAAGATAGGGCACTTCAATCACTACTAGTAGAATCAACCCTTAATAGTAGCATAACATGTCATTATTTCACTAGTTGGATAGGAGGGCTGTTAGCAGCAGCAAAACTGTTTTAGTGGGTGTGCCTGGAAATTTAAGAACTAATATTAAAGTTATATGATAAAACTAAAGAAGTAGTTAACATTTATAAATAACTGCTTTTTTTTTGTTGTAGCGAAGACAGTTATACTTCGCTTAGCAGTCTTCTGCAGCTTGCTGTGAAACCTGGCTTTAAAACTTTCTGCAAGTGGAAATGTTGAATCTTTACTAGCTTTGGCTGAGATTTCAGTCTCTACTACTCATTTGCTCTTCTGGAATCACACACAAAATTAGGCTAACCACTATGCAGCCTGAATAGTTAATTTTATATCTCCCTGGAGCCTAAGTAATCAGGTTCCTTAGGAACTACCCCAGCAGTGCCAATATTAATTAATTAATTAAAAAAAAAAAAAGAAGGTGTGTCTTACAGGGTGATCCAGATGTGGAAGTACCAAGCCGTGATGAGTCTCCAGCTGAAAGAGACTGAATAACCAAGGATTTGCTTCAATTCCAGGCCGTCTCACTTCAAAGGCTTGACTGGTGTCTCAGCAATACAGATGCTGCACCTCTAGATGTTATCGGGTTTCCCAGCCCGTGTGAAGTTTGCTGGGCAATCCTGGCAGCGGGTGAATGGTTCTCCTCTCCCTGTGGATGCCTGTGAACCAGCCAGGATGAGCAACCTACGGCTTCACTTCTCAGCAATTACAGCAGCCACAGGAGGGAGGACAGTCCTGGTGACTATGCAGTGTCTTTGTTTGGTAAGTGATGCTTTAGACAGAGTCTTTATTCTTTTTTTTCCCTTTTTTTTTTTTTTTTTTCATTTTAGGTGACACTCTAGCAATAGCTGTACTAAAACAAAGCTGTGGAGAAGCTGCTGGCGAGCAGAGACATTCCCGTTGTTTGGGGTGAAGGCTGCAGCAGTGGAAATGTGGGCGCGTGCTCCCGAGCATCCCAGCGAAAGCATTCAGGGAAGATCTCATTATTCGTAAGTGATGCTCCAGAGACTTCACATAGGCAAAAGCGCCTCTGGCATTGCAAGCCCCAACCCACAGCGGGCAAAGCCGGCGCTGCCGAACCTGCGTGTTCCTTCAGCTGCTCTCCGTGACGCCTGTGCATGGGGCACACCCTCTGCTTGGCACTTCCAGCTCAAGGACCCAGCTCCTCCACTCCTGGCTTCTGCCCTTCAGGCATCCAGAGCAGGGAGAAGTGCCGGCCAGACCGGAGGCAGGTAGGCTCCGGGGAGAAGAAAACCAATTCAAGGGGTTAATTGAAAAAGAAATGCATCTGCAAACACGAGATGCAGAAGGGGAGCCTGCAAATGAATGCTGCCAGCTGGAAGCTGGCCAAACTGATAAAGCAGAAAAGAAATTGAGGGTTAAATGTTTTGGATGCTGAAGGCTTGGAGTTCAAAGAGGAGCTCAAGGAAACTCCCAGCCACCAAGTCCATACAAAGAGGCTCTAGGCAAACACAAGCCTTCTGCCGGACAGCTTTATCCCAAACAGTTTCCAAAAGGCAGTGGTTCAAAAGAATGGTTATGGGATATCTTTTAGCATCTGAGAGCTCTTTTACAAGGAAAGATGATGCCCACAGGTGAGCTATGGCTGAGGGGCAAAAGGAGTTGCTTTCCACAGGGAAGAGGATGAGAAGTGCATCTGCCCACGTTGGGTTGGAAGAACAATGTGTAACTGTGGATGTATTTTTATTGCTCGGTTGAAAACACAGAAGGGAGCTGGTCCTCCAGGCCAGGAGGTGAGGGCAAGGCTGGAGGTCACTCTGCCTTCCCAGCAGCACCAGCTCCTGTCCACACCAGGAGTGGAGTGCTGAAGGCAATCCATTTTCCACCAGGTATATAAAGACTGAAGGATTGAAACTAGAAATTCTTGCCAAAATCCCAGTGAGAAAATACCTTGGATT
>VYZQ01059749.1:10421-32615 GCA_013400655.1 Mystacornis crossleyi
TTCTTCATAGTAAAGGGAAATATTAGGCATTAACATAAAAAAAGTTGAAACTGAAATCAAGAAAAGAAGACCATCCAATGCTCAAGCTTGTAGAGCTCAATCGCGTAAGAAAGCACAAAAACAACAAACAAAACAAAAAACCCCACCAAGCTCCAGAAAATTAAGGAATTAGCAATATTGACTTCATTCAGAACAGGCCCTCACACTACATAGAGATTCTTTCTAGACTGAACAGAGAAACATATTAGACGTCACATTCCAGTGTTTTTATTTAAATAGATTTAGTTTCAGTATTATCTGTGCCTTAAAATTCTGCAGTGTATTAAAAGCACGATTAGTACACATGACACGCTATACTGCTTGATGCTGAGCAATTTATGGAGTTAAATTTCAGTTTGGCTTGTTCTCTTCAAGATGCTCAAGTTGCTTTCTCTGATAAACTCACAGGAAAGACAAAATCTTGGGCACTACAATAATTTTGAGGATTAGTAGCTCAAGAACTTTGGGGAAACAAGGGCCACCATGCCAAAGTGGAAACAGCATCGTCAAGTGCACAGAGCTGAGGGCACGCTGTTTATATGACACCCTATGGCAATGTACCACTCCATAGCTGCTAATAATTTTCCTTCTCTTCATCAAATGCTGGGCCCACCTTTTGTTTCCCAAATTGTATCAGGCCGCCATTCCTGTTACTCTTCAAAAGGTGAACACACAAAATACCGATAATCTGCTGCATTTCAGATTCAATGCCTCTTTCCTTCCTTACTTAGGATTTTATTTTCTGCTCTAAGTCTCAATCAAACTGCTATAAATTACTAACTCTCCCATTTCAGTGCTAACACAAGTTGTCCAGGTTAGGCAGAATACACCTTTCCCATAAAGCATAACATGGAAAATCCAAGATCCAAGACTGGCTCTCACATACAGTTCTACTTCTGTTACAAACTCAGTCCCTTTAGTCACAGCCACCAAAACCTTCAGAGTGTGCCAGGACCAAGCACAAAAGTCAGCTTTTCACACTTGAATCCTTCTGTCTCCAAGGAACACAGAATTTAGCCTAAGGAGCTGGAAATAAAGCTCCTTCCTCAGAAAAAAAAGCTTCAAGAAACCAGAGACCACACCAGACTCAGATAAATCTCTTTGGACATGGCTGCGTTTTTCTCTGTAATGTTCCAGGCAAAGGTTACGTGAGATCTGTCAGACACGACACATCACATCACAGACGCGGCCTGTCCAGGAAATACACGCCAGATGCGGCACAGCAGTGTGATAAGGCTGCTCAGCACTGCTTGGCCTCTCTCCGGCTGCAAACAGGAAAACACGCTACCCTTGCATCCTACCGGCTTAGAACTAACACAAGGCGCAGCCCAACCACAGGACCTCCATCAATCAATCAAAACATCAATCATTTAACAGGGAAACTCAGAAGTGCTACCTAGAGCAGCGGCGGCCTCCCGAGGGCCCGTCTGACACCGCTTCACCGCCTCCCAGCTGCGAGTCCCGCACAAGCCGCCCCCGCCCCGCCCCGAGCCCGGCGGCACGGCCACNCACAGAACAAATGCAGGTAAACCTGGCGCTGAAAGATGCACACAGTGAATTACAGTGTCGCACAATCTCAATTTCGAATTACAATGTCCATCTCTGACTGTATTCTGTAATGCCGTTTGGCCACAGCATCAGGACTAACGTAACTTCATATAATCAGTACGGCTGGAAGAGACCATTAAGATCATCAAGTCCAACCATCCACCCAGCACTATCACTGCAACGCCTAAACCACTAAACCTTGTCATCCAGCACCAGATCCAGGGATGGTGGCTCCACCGCCTCCCTGGGCAACCTATTCCAATGCCTGAACACTAACAAAGAACTTCTAATATCTAACCCGAATCTCCCCTGACCGTTTCCTCTCGTCCTCTCTCTGCAAGCACAGCAGGAGACACTGAACCCCTCCTCACTGTTGCGGTGGCAAAGTGCTCATTACATCCCCCGTGCTACTACGAAGTGGTCTCTCCCCACAGCACTGTGCCAGAAAGTTCTCCCTTCGTTGGTACCCCACTGGCCCCTGGTCCTCTCCCCCCTCCCCTCCCCTNAGTACTCAAGGTAAGGCTTCACTATTGCCCGGTAAAGGGGGACCATCACTGCCCTGGTCCTGCTGGCCACACTGTTTCTGATACAGGCCAGGATGCTATTGGCCTTCTTGGCCGCCTGGGCACGCATTGCCTCACATTCAGCTCATATGCATATTCTGTGAACAGCATTCAGATTTTTGCTTTGCTCCTAGGTAGAAAAACCTGGACTAATTGACTGTCTTCGATGTCAGTGATAATCCAGATGGAAAAATTATGCTGGGACTAGATTTAGGATTTGGGATCTAACCATGAGAACTGATGTCCAAATTGGCCGTAGGTATTCTAGCCACTGCTGAATTCTGTGAAAACTGGAACTACCTTCCAGTTCAAACTTCGCTGTAACAGAGGTTCTCCACAGGATTAATACACTTACCTAGTTTTTAGCATTGTTAATGTAATTGAGTGCAGAGTTAAGGATAGACTGAAATCATTCCAGATTACTTGAATTGTATATGATTTATTCACATCAGTGTGTAGCTGATAAAATGTATTTGCCAGGCCATGACCAATAAAGAACAGCAGAAAACATCTTTTCCAAGAGATTGTTGTAAATTGCCAATATGTGGATTTTTAACATGTAAAACTGTGATTCTATAATTCTTGTATCATATTTCCATTTGATTGAAAGCATTAATTGATATGAGCTCAGTTGATGACAGCATGGTGCTAACATCATCAACATTGTGGGTTTGAGCCCCATATGGGCCATTCACTTAAGAGCAGAATTCGATAATCCTTGCATGTCCCTTCCCAGAATATTCTGTGATTAAATATGACTGACAAATTAAGTCTTGCTGAATGTACTTTTATTTTCTGACTTAGAAAACAACATGCTACATAATTCTATAATATGTCATTAATGAGGACTATGGTGAAAATAGAAGTTATAGTTTGGTAATTTCTCAATTCAGCCACAAAATGTAACTGTCTCTGTCTAGATCTATAAAAACTGGACAAGGCAGCCATAAAATATTGGACAAGGTTTCATAAAGCTGTTGTTATTAGGCGGAACCCTTTAGTTTCCTATCTTTTAGCTTTAATTACGCTAAAAGAAAAAAGAAACCACACCAAAATGCACTTTTTACTGTTAAAATGTGTTTACACATTAAAACTGACATGAGATCATCTTCCAAGATGCACAGTGCCATCTTCTCCCCTCCTATTTCAGCTTTCCACAGATACTCTTTAGAAAGGGCATTTGATCTTCTGATACTGACGTTAAGTCATGACAAAATAGTTTTAAATTACATATTAAAAATAACATAATACAATCACTCTACTAGAAAAAGATTTATATGCTGAAAGTATTGGGAAATAGGTAGATGACAGGGAAAGCAAAACAGGCTTGTGTCGGAATGAGGTACGCTAATATATGTTTGACTCCAAAACACAAAGGAGAAGAAGCATGAGAAATAACCTAGAAGGCATAGTCCAGAACAGGCTCCCTGCTCTGTTTCACTTCTAAAACTATTTTTAAAATTCTGCAGTGATCAGTATTTGCTTAATTTAAGATGCAAGAAAAGATTAGTTATCCACGAAAAATAAACCCACAGAAGAGGAGTATTTCTGCTTTAAAGAAATAAAATTCAAATAAATTCTATTGTCATAGATTTCCCTGTATTTGTAATTCTGATGTTGGTTAAAGTGCTTAAAAATACATATATAGAAAAAAAATCACCTGTCTTTTATGACAGCCTCTGTTCTCTTTCTGCCTCTTATGTGAGCATGAATTTCTGTTTGCTTATGATCACTTGTTGGGGGTTGAGAAGGTTTTCTTTTTGTGTGTGCATGTGTTCTTTTCTTCTCCTCTCAAAGGAATTTTTTCCCCATGTTAAGGGGCGATTGCTGGGGTACTTAAGAAAAACAAAGGACCTAGCCAGCCACAAGGGAGGGGCCCAATTGTCCTTTTTTTTGGTCTTGGTGGCGTCTTCTCAGGTGGGGGAGCAGACATCTCGAGATTTAGANTAGCAGACACCTGTCCAAACCAGGACATCACTCTTCTTCATTTTCAGACTGCCAGGTATTTTCTTCTCTCTGGAACAGACTTGGCTAATTGCTAGTCCTGTCTTCTGAAGAAAATCTGCATTATATCCACAATCTCACATATTAATTCAGGTACAGGTACATATTAATTCATTCCATCATGTAGTTGAAACCTTTTATAGGAATGCTACAAATGCATTTGTGTTAATCCTTTACTCCCATAAGTTTCTTCCTATTCAGTTTTGGAGAATGCTTCCAGGAGAACTAGATGAATCCCCAGATACTGTATTTCAAACTACATTCCATTTATCCAGGGTCAGAAAATGTGATGTAGGAAATAATTCCACATTAACCGGAAGATGGGCTATTTATCCTGTTGGGTCTTTTCCATTTATAATTTAGCATATTCTCTCTCTCCTGTGGTGTAGCTGTGCTATGCTCACCACAAAGTGACAGTGTCCCTCACACTTCCTGTAGCACAACCGGGCAATTACACGGTGTCTTGGTAGTTGACATTTTACAGAGAACTGTGTGAAAGTAAGGAGTCTGTAGATTAGATCCACAAAGACCTTCTAAAGTACTCTTCCCTTTGATAGTAACTGCAATAACTGACATGGACAATGTCCCTGTTTTTTCCATTCCTTTTGCTCAGTCTCATTTCTCAGTGAAGAATATCTGAAATACTATGTTACCAGACAGACGAAATGCCAGAGAGATTTTAATTGCATATTCTTCCACACAAAATGCAGGTTTGTGTCTTCCAATATAGTCTATTAAATGTTTATATGGTACAAGAATAAAAATGTATAAACTACTGATGAAAGTCCGTTAAATATGGTTGAACAGTATAGTAACTTTTTAGCTATCATCAGTTTCTAAAATGATACAGATAATTATTGGGTAAGAATTCAGTATACATGTACTTTATTTCAAAAGAATGCTCTGAAGTGCTCTTTTTTAGAGTTTTATGTTTTTATTACAATTACAAGATGAATGATGAAAGCTTTTCCACCCAGAAGACATTTCCTTGTGCCTGTTAAGCAAAGAATTTGTAAATATTACGGAAAACATTGTGACCTCAACAATCAGTACACAACTCAAACAAGACAATGTATCACAGATAGCAGTAGCATGAATTATACGTCCTATATAAGATGGTTTTGTGGAACCTGGATGTTGGCCAAATACTTCTTGTAGCTAATAATCAAATGTCACAACACACCTGCTTACACTGAATTATCCCAAAGACATTCTCAAAAGAACAACTGTATTGTGCGTACAATCACTAAAATTACAATCCTTCTCTCTAACAGTATTTTGGTAGCAAATTTATGACTTAAGTCCTTACAAATTCCAGAGGATTGGTGTTACCCACATAAACTGTCCTTGCAGCTGTCTTACTGTACAGTTATAATTACTAGGATTTGTGTTGGAACAAATGTAATTTGCATATATGCCTAGAATAAATACCTAACTTCCGAATATTAACTAATCAAAGGTATGGGCTTTCCTATATACATGCAGTAGGATAACATTTAAAAGGTAGAAAGCTGTACATTTTACAGGTTTTCAAATATATTCTCACTTACTTGATGTTACTTCAACTTTGAATCCAAAATACATTTACACAAATGTTTTCAAAGGTGGGAGTTCACATGAGAGACAAAAGCAAAGTACAAACCACAGTTCTGCACAGTACCCTTGCACAACTATCCCATTTTAGAGATGGCAGGTGCTGAGAGAGGACATGAACCAGCCTCTGATTTACTAGGAGCTGACATTGAGTCGTTAAAGACTGATCTCTACGGACAAAATTAACTAATTAAGTTACAAAGTGGTACGTTTATTACACCGGTGGGCAACATGGGAGTCACCTCCTAGAGACGTGCCAGCTGCTTACATGGTTATTTGCCCTCAATTTATTTCACAAAGTGTTACATATTAATCATATGCATATCTCCAGCGCCTCCCATTCCCCACTTCCTATTAAAATGAGGCTATTAGTCCTTTGCGCGTGCGTGATTCTTTTCTTGATTTGGGTGAGTGGTCTTGATTTGAGTCAGTGGTCTTGAAAGACAAAGTCAGAGAGGTCTTCATCACCATGAACTTTCTACCTTCTATTGTGGGCAAGCCTCGGCAAGCCTCCTGGCAACGGCCCATACCTCCTGCTTGTGTTTGATCGTGCAATCTAGGTGCTAGCTATAATTCCATCAGCTTCTTTTGTTTTTTTATGACAGTTTATTTATTACAAACAAAGTTTAGGACAGGTACATAATCGCGAACAGCACTGTAGTTCTTGGCTAAATTTCTAACTCTTCATTAACTTAGCTTTTGGTTCAATCAGTACAAATTGCTTCTAACTCCTGGCTAAAGTTTAACGCTTCATGATCTTGACTCATTTCCCCACTCCCTCTTCATGATTAGTAAATTCTTTTACTAATATATACATTCTTCTTCATCTACCCAGTTTGTACGGTGGGTGTTTCCCAAGAGCGTACCATAGGCTCTTGATACTGAAGTTAAGGTAGCTACTCGTTGTAGCATCCTCCAGTTCTAAACAAGTATAACAGATAAAATCAAACTTTTACTAACTAAAATAAGTAAAACAATGATTGGGTGAAATAGGGCAATTAAGCAAGCCGGTCGCCGTTGGGGACCACCCAAAGAGCACATCCCACATCCCACCAATGATGGGATTTGTCTTCTTCTAACCTTTTAAATACTCTCCGTATGGTCTCTGGGTCATGATGTATCATAATCAAAGTTTTCTTTCCCTCATTTTTAACCTCTTTAAGAATTTCCTTTAGTTCATTGTGTTTCAGCAACTGTGTGACCAAGGTTAAGTTCATCCCTATAGGCACAGGCAGTATTTCTTGCACAGTGGTCAAATTTGTGTTGACCTCTATGTGTTACTTTTTGTGAGATGTTCCAAACCAGTCAAGTACACTCCACCCCATGGTAAATGTAGCTCTAAGTACTAATGTGCCTTTAAGTAGTGCACTGAATATGCTTACACTTAGCTAGGAAGTGGTGAAAATAATTCTCATAACTCTATTAATTTGAAAAGTCTATCGCTTGCCTACGAAGTAACTCTAGTAGCCAACAACTACTGTTTACATAGTATTTTCTTATTTTTGGTTCGGAGACAGAGACAATTTCTATTCCTTAACCATGCCTGTTCATAAGCAATGAAGGGCAAGAAAGGAGACATTAATGATATGGAAGTTCTGAAATGTCTGACAAATAAAGCAATGCTGCTTAAGAACATTTGTTTTCTGAGACAGTATCACAAATAATGTGAAGGCCAGAGCGAGTAGTAAATGTTCTGTGGGAAAAATAATATAGCTGCATAGGTGAAAAGTTGGTCCCATGGTACTTGAATGCAGTACTCCTATTCATCAGGATGAGAATCGGATTCTTGTAGGGATGTAGATGTGATCTCTTTAACAGAGTTCTGTGTTTCAACACATTTGGAAATGGAAATGTGCATAATTCTCATACAGAACTCAATTGATTACTTTCTTTTCTACTTCCAGGATATAAACTAACTGTTAATGCTCCTAATGCTGTAAAAGTATTTTGAGTTATTAATGACAGATAATTTACACCTCCATGAACATATAAGCAAATGCTGAACTCTGCTTATATAAGCAATCACCACTGACCGTGATAATGACTGGTTCTATGTTTCCAGTCTCTTGTATGTATAAGTATTTGCTAGAGTGAGGACCTCCTAACATATATAAATGAATTATCAACTATTCATGTAAAAAGTATCCTCCACTTCTTACTTACATGTAAAATTCTAAAGGAGACACTGCATATCACTTACTAACTTTTTGATCAGGTGTTTTATGAAATGCTGGTCAGTGAAAGTCAACAAGTCACCTTCATGTTAGAAAATACATCTTTAGGACAAACGACAGAGGGAGAGACATAAAAGGCTGAAAGCATAGAAGCAAACCTTCATAACTACTATGAAATCTCTATTGCTGGAAGACCAGATTGAATCATCATTTAGGTAGGTGTCATCAAAGTTGACAATCTTGAAGTCCTTCTTAAGGTACATCGTATTCAGTTTGCTTAGTGTTCGAGCAAAGGTATATTTAGATGCACAACTGTATGCTTCCATCTTGTAGACTTTGTGGAAATGCATATCAAAATATGGATTATCCTAAAAAAACCCAAAATTGAGAGAGAATGAAATTACTACGTGTATTACGGTGTAGAAGTGCAATTTGTTGTTCTCTGCCCAGCTACCTGCAGGGCTTTTTCTCTGTATGACAGGCTCTATAGGACTTCACATACTTTGCTATTCATCTTAAAGGGTCTTTTAAAACTTTAAAAAGTAGCAGCTGTAATTCTTTGTCATTGGGAATTTTTTTCTGAGTAAAATTCTCCAAGTTTGGTCAAGCAATACACTGTGCTTTATTGGGATTGTACAGTCTTGTTTTGAACCGAATCAATTTGTTATGTTGCCTAAAACACAGTATATGAAAAACACTTGACTTGGGCTATAAGTATCTATGTCCGTCGGAGAAGAAGAATATTGATTGCCCTTCCTGCCTTAGTTGTATTTCTTTGTGCTTTCTGGCTCTTTGACACAATTAATCCTAGCAGCAGATAAATTCTTTTAAATTCTACGGATATGAATACCCATTATGAATATTTATAGCGGGTTAATTACCCCATGAGTTTGAGGTTCATTTAGGCTTTTCTTTAATCAAAAATGAGACAGATTTTGATCATACCAGTTGTGAAAGGCTGAATCATTTCTGAAGAGTATTTTAGCACAACACTTCAGAAGAAAGTTAAACTCATGCAGCAAGTGATAAGGAAATCCTCTGGCTGCCTTGTCTGGGGAAGAGAAAGGAACATCTCCAGAAGCTAGTTAACTTGGAGAAGGGATGTAAAGGATTATTAGTTTTGTCTCTTTTGCCCCCTCGGGCCTAAACTGCTAAGAGCTCACAGAATGAGCTCTGGAGGTACTCTGGAGCTGAGTTCACCTATTCTGTCTCCTGCATTCCTAGTTTTGACGCTGAGGGCGATGTGCACAGGACAGAGTGAGAACAACCCCAGTTTGTCATTTTCTTTGGAACAAGGCTCTGAAACATTTCTGATGGACTCTTGATTTCTGTTTGAAGTGAACATAAAATAGAGTTCAGATTACATATGCTAGTGAAAACATTTTCAAAGGGAAAAAAAATACTTTTCTTCTGGACTACATTTATTATACATGGACAACTATTAAAATGGCTTATCATACACACAGTGAGATATTATCCTCAACATACTTTTCTAGCTTTTGTAGACTAGGATTTAATTCTAGTTTTGGTGGTGTTCTGTATTGCACCACTGCAGCCTCATTTTACCCTTCTGAAGTTGTATCTGAAAGATCAGGACTTTTTTAGCAGTGAGGTCAGCCAGATCTAGCCAAAGTTGTTTCATATTTACACACACGAATAGGCAAATACTGAATTGATACAAGTAATGTGAGTTTAAGCTATGTGAAAGACAATTTTGTGAGCTATCACACAACTTGCATGATATTTTACACATGGACCGTGTCACATAGAGAACAGGTTCATACATTCAAATGACAGGGTCACAGTCCCCATAAAAACATTTAATGAAATTTTGTTTTCCAGTACACGCTAAAATCTATTACATTAACTGCAGTTTACACTGGAAGCTGCAGATGGAGAACTTCTATTACCAGTTATGATGACCAAATTAGAAAACACCTAGCTTCTGCCTCAGGTCTCAACCAGAGATATGAAGGCTATTATAATAAACAAACAAACAAAAAAAATCTTGCCTTCCTCTTCCCCCGCAACAGTGCAAATGTGATGTGGAGCCTCTCGTATGCAATAAAGTCAAAATTCCTTGGTAACATATCTTTATTTTTCAGATAATGCATTTTAATACTTGTATCCCAAATTGCAAAACAGGAAAATTATTCTCTATGTACAAAATACATAATGTAACACTTACAGTATCTGCTTCTTTTCCATCAATCATCTCCAAATCTTTCAAAAACCACTTTTCAACTATTTCATATTTCTCCTCTCGGTCCACTCGCCAGTGTTTAACCATACATATTTCCACTTCTTTACTTTTAGTTACTGCAAGAAAAAAAAAATAGTTTAGATATGCAAGCAGGTACTTCCCAAAGTTATGATAATTGAACCATGACAGGCAGGGCTGTCTAGGGTTATACTGGACTTGATAGTTTTATTTTGCCCAGATAATAGGAATAGTGCCATGTTGTCAGTCCATGAAACCTGTCAGCTTTAAGTAGATTTAGGATTTAGCTTACCCACCCTGTGAAGAGGGAGTCTTGTCTGTTCAAAAGCCTTTCATGTGAATTCACTAGCAGTGCAGTGAAAGCCTCATTCTGGCACTGGGTCTGCATTATCCCACTTTTAAGAGGGAGTCTTTTTGGGGTGCTACAGTCAGAAAATTGCAAAACCTCTACCAAGGTTCTGTATTTACATGACTTGTGCTCTACTTTCCATTCTGTGAAGGGAGTTGTCTTATGAAGCCATTACTTTTTAAAAGCAAAACTCTTATTTTCCTATATAATATGTAATTAGGCCATTTAATGAAATTAACATTGAAATTTTTTCTTAAAACTTCCAGTTGTCCAGTGCTAAATTTATAGAAATTACTATTTTCCAACTTAGGCAGGAAACAAGATTAAAAAGATAATGAAGATGCTTTTTGCAGTAACTACCATTATTAATTGATTACCTTGAGTGCTGAGTAGGAGAGTGGATTTCTGTAACAGACAATTATGAGTGTGAAAAATACCAGAGCCTGAACAATCTCCTGCACATCCAGCTGCTGATGGCTGCAGGGCAGGCCACATTCCCAAGCTATCTGGTAGTCCAAGTTATGGTCAAGAAGTCACCTACATTTAGCAGGAGCATTTCGACATCATAGCATGAGGCTAGGAACACAGGAGCAAAATTCTTTTATTTCTAAATACTGCCTGAATTTTTGAAACCCATTTTGAAACTTCATTAGTTTTACCTTCCTTCTGTTAAAACAAGTCTTACTTCTCACCTGCTTATAAAAAAAATGGTTATTAAATAACAACAAGGTATATATGTTGGAGATATGCCTTCTTTCCATTGCAAAGAAAAACAGTGGAAAATATATAAATTGATAATAATTTCTCTCAGCCTATAGCTTTCCTGCCTGGGAAATACAAATCACTTTTTCTCCTGGTCCTATCAATCATAGTTGCTCAATCATTTTTAACCAAAAGACCACCACTGTGTTATCTTCCATGGAGAAGTTACAATGGTTTTCATTTGCAAGCAAATCTAGCAGATTAATCTTAAGAAGTTCTCTTCATACTTTCAGTTTCACCCATTTTTGTTGGGGAGGATGATAGTTTAACAGAAAAGTCTCACAGATACGTAGGTCTGGCAGGGGGATGTCTGAATATGGAAACAGAATGGGATAGAGATGAAAACAAGCTTTGATATGGAGTTTTGCTAAACCAGGAGTCCTGAGTAAACTGAGAGCAAAGGTTGGAAATGAGTTGGAAGGAGATTTTGTGACTAGAACAAAGGATCTATTTGACCACAAACAGAAATCATCTTATCTCCCAAGTAAATGGATTTCAAGAAGAACATAAATAAATAAGGAACATGTTTTTACTAAATAGAAAAATACCAGAAGCTAACAAGATGTGATATAGCAAACAGAACAAAGATCTAAGAATTCATCACTTCAAGAAAAAAGAAAATTAACTCCAAGCTTAATTTGTAACCTTCCTTTATGAATAGATAATAATGACTATTTTATGGTAATAGTAATAGTTATAACCAAATGTATAGGTATTGTGTGTAGCACTGATTTGATTATCATGTATTAAGAAACTCAGCAGAAAGAAAAGTATATAATGTCTTGTAACCCGAACAGAATTCGGCTTCCAGCCTCTAGCTGTGGCTGGCAGCTAGAGGCTTGCTCTCCTTACTCACAATCCACGATGCAATAAAACAGCATTTTAGAGAGCAGCCTCGAGTCCAACATCCTTTATAGGCGAAACCTCTTTTACACATTTTGTTTGTTGGTTTGCTAGCTTGTAAGGGAATATGTTGTCTCCCTCAGAGTTAAAACAAAAGGAAGCAAGCCCAAGCCCCAAGTCCTCTCAAAAATACAAAGGGATATTGTAGGGGCCCCCAGGTCCCCACACTGCCAGTGCTCTACTCCTCCGACAACAGAAATCCTGACATAAGGACAGAGCACAGATGTAAGGCATAATGAACCCAGTAGTGAGACTTAGGTGTGCTATTTTCAGTTAAGGAAAAAAAAAATCATTTTCCTGCATTTTACATACTGCTTGATCTTGCGCTTCGTGAAGAAAGTCAAAGAGAATTTTGTTATATAGATAGCACGAGCTCAGATCTACCAAGTCATTCTATTGAGCTCTAAAAGCTTTGCCTGAGGAGGGCACAGCTACAGCAATAACTTCATAGAGCACAAAGTATTACTTAAAGTCTTTCACAGACTAAACACCTTTCTCAGTGTCTCTGTAGGATATTAAAATGTTATCCCCACCATTCCTTCTTGGATGTACCAATACCAGGCTGTGAAAATCCGTGGATGGGGTTGCATTTCAGCTCCATGTTCTTCCAGGGTTTATAAACAGTTTCATGAAAGAATACTATTGCCTTCATGCAAGGACTGGGACTTGCTATTGTGAAAAGGAAAAGAAATAGTGTTGCCCATATGGCACAAAAACGAGATTGTTCAGTTACCCACACCAGGATTTTGTTGTAACACACTCTTCAAAAGGCATAGACCAAAGTTTTGCCTATAACTTGACTGGGGGATTTTGTTGTTGTTTGGGTTTGGGGAGGAGGGTTTGTTTGCTTGTTTTGGGGGGGGTTGTTTGTTTTGGTTTTGTTTTTTTGTTCTGGTAATTTGAAATCAACAGAAATACAGAGAGGTTGCATTGCAGGGATAAGATTTTAGATAATGTATTTTGCTCCTACAGAAGCACAGCAGAACACAGTAGTTGCTGGCAGCTGGATACAACCCACCTTTCAGAATCAGATTTCCACTCAACTCACCACTTACTCGACTGTGCCTGAGTATATTAAGAGAGTTTAATATTGGATAGGGGAGAGATCCTACTCTTTATACTCTACATGAATTTTCCTTCATGTCTTTAGAGACTTCCAATAAGTAAACATGATTAGAGGCTTTCTTTAATGGTTTGTTCTCCTCTACCTGAAAGAGAATTTTTTAGTAAAGATTTTAAAGCTGCATAACGTTATTTCTCCTTTTTGGATGTTTCACAGCAGTGAACTGCTTATAGATCTACCACATGCACCTAATCATATTTCTACTGGGTAGTTTCATAAACTACGAATGAGATTGGTATTTCTCTATATTTAGAAGCCCTATGATATTCAGGAATAATTCAGTAAAACTGTTTTTACAGTTCTAAAATACAAAGCCTGTTCTACCAAAATTACAGGAGTACAGGGAACATAGCTGGGTCAGGGTTTCCAATAATCTGTAAAACAGCTCATGTATTCTAAGGACTACAGATATTTAAAAAGGTAATGAACATAGAATATTGGATGCCAACCCAATCTATGTCTCAAGAAGACAGTATATTTCTACCTGTTATATGTATTTTGAACCTGAAGAGGAAACAGACTAAAAGAATCATTCACTTCAACCTAACTACTTACAGATGACATTTCTCTTTTTACTATCTTTCAGTGGTTTGAAATAATAATTTAAAAACCCGACACAAACAAAAAAACCCAACAAACCAGCTTTTCTGCAACCTTGGTCTAAACCCCCTTTGAAATAGATTATTCACTTGAAAAGAAATTTAGAAAGTAGCCAGATAATTACCACTTAAAGCAAATTACTAACTCCAATGTGTATTTATTTAAACCACAAGTCTAACTTGCTGTTCAAAGTGTCATAGGGACAATATGCAGGACATTAGACCAAGACGAGGGATAGTGCAAAAAAATTACACGTTTCCTGCAATGTTAATGCATTGTTACAGTTTTCTATGGAAAACCTGATAGAACTATTGAAAGTGTTTGCTCTTTTCAGAGCAGTTCAGTCGCTCACAGCACTGCTACGGCCAGAGCACTGCCCGCAGCTGCGGGGCAGATGTCGTGTTTCTCGGCTGCTGTCAACTGGAGCCGGGGTGAATCAGAAATCGGAGAGCGCCGTTTCGGCGGGGGCTGCTGGCGGTGCGGGAGCAGCGAGCCGGGCTCCGTGCCCTGCCGGGGAGCGGCGCGGCGGGACGGGCCGGCAGCCGCCCCACTCCGGCCCGGGNCCGGCTGCGCGGCCCCGCCGCCGTCTGAGCCGCGTCCCGGAGGTGCCGTCGGGGCGCCCGCCCGAGCTGTCCCCCGGTCGGGGACAGGAGAGAGCGAGCGGAGAAGGACGCAAAGTAATCATGCTAGCGGAGATTTACCAAAAAAGAGAGCTGTCAACGCTATTCTTTTCAACAGTAGATGAAAGCACGGGTAGAATTTGTAAAGGAATTAGATAGCTTTATGGCTGTCACCAGTGTTCCTCCAGTAATAGCTTCTTGGCTATTAATAGCCTTAAGGAGAAAATATACCGTATGCCACTCCTTGTAAACTCACCTCCAGAGGAGTCATCAGAGGGCAGGTGCAGCCTGGGCACCATCCCCGGAATGTTTACACATGTGAGAGGTTTTTCATATCAGACGTGAGTGTATTTGCAGAAATTTTGGTTGTTTCTGCCACTTTGCAGGTATATGGGTAAAGTTCCTGGAGCGGGGTGATCTTTTAATTCCAATATCCATGGTAGCCTGTATTAGAGTTTTGCCCTTTGGACTCGTTTCTGGCTGCTTATAAGTTTGGATAGTTCGTTCTAATTCTTATGTTCAAGCTTAGTATATCTGAATACCTTACTGAGTTTTTCATTCTTATTATCTCAATGCAACATAGAAAGAAATCTTACCTTGGAACGAGTGCCAAAGTGAAGGCAAGATTTAGAATCAGAGGATTTAAAAAGATTGGCAATATGAGAATTATTTAGTGGCATGGTGCTTTGATGATGTGAAGCAAAATGGAATCAAGTTAAAATGATGTAAAATTAGGGAGAATCATCCTGTGCTATAGATACTAAGCATACTGGGCTGACAAGTGGGAAAGGATTGAAAAGAAACGAGGTTTTGATTTGTTTTACTTTCTTTTGGTCCCATGTGATTTTTAGATAAATAGATTAATTTCCATCTCTGATTTGGGAGAGTAAAATTACTCTCCACTTCAGGTTTTGTAAGTATGCGGCTTAGGGACAAATTTAATCTCTTACCTTTAAAGTCTTATTTTAGGAAAACAGCAAGATGCTCACTTGCAAATCAAGACATCTGCATAGCAGGAAAATGCCTTCTTATGGAGTCTTTCCAGAGGATATCTGAGGCACAGGGATGCCCAGGTTCCTGCCCACAACTTTGAAGACTTGGGCATGCCTTGAATATGGGACTGGTGCACACATTGGCTGGCACTTCACTGTCCCTCTCTGTCAGCCAGACATTGGCAGAATTGCCAAGGTTGATGCCTCAGGCTTCAGTTCATCACCACCAGTGTTAATAGTGCCGTGGCTGAAGGTTTCAGTGCTCATACTCAGTGCCAGACTCCTCATTAGGAAGCTGATTTTAGCTCTGCCGGTCTGTAGCTCATGTTGCATCTCAGATTCTTCAATATTTTTTTTCAGTTCTGAAGCAACAAAAGTACAGACAAAAATACCTTCAGAAAAATACTTGCAGCTCTGGAAGAATTTTCAATCAGTTTTTCCCTTGTTAAAGATTTGGTATTGGAGAAACTGCCTAGATGGGAAGTGTGGCATCACTGGCACCTTGGAAGCGATGGAGCTAAGACAGAAGTGGTGCATAGATCTGATCTCTCTTAAATAAAATTTTCATTTTTCACAGTTTGATCATAGTGTAAGTTTCCACAAGAGTGTTTTGAGGTTTGATATATTAATATTCTTCTGCAATATCCTTTATTATATTCTCAAATGCTGCATGAAACAACCTCACTGAATATATAGGTAGAAAGGTGCAATGATGATTTTAATGGGTAATGTTTCAATAGGAAACATAAAAATTTGTAATTCACTATTGCTCTTGATTCTTTCGATTCTTTATTCACCCATCCTCTGTTACAACACAGCAGATTTCAGATGCACCTTTGCTGCGATAGTGTAAGCCCAATTCCTAACAGTCTGGAAGGCAACAGCTGGGCTAAAACGGCCACCAAGGATACACTAACCATGGACAAGGATCAACTTATCTCTCTCACACTCAACATCCCAGCCAGCCATCCCTACCTCAGATAATACCACACCTGAACGAGGGTCTTACAGACATAAATCAGAACAAATTAAACTATGTGTTACAAGGGCCACAAAGAAATTTGCATCCAAGTTTAACTGGGATTTGCAGGTAACTGTCCAGATAGATGAATTACAGATGATTGTGAAAGCCACACAACCCCTAACCCAGGCTCACAAAGGGAGTGTACAAAGGGAGAAGTAGTCACTGGGGAAGTCTCTTAGACCTTTCTGCTAAATATTAATTATGTCTGTACCTTTTCTCCTCCTGTCTTTCCCCTGCAATTTTTTCCAATGTCCAAATAGAGTTTTCTTTACTGTACCCAGGCTATTAAGTTTAACAGATGTAGCAGCAGATCCTAAAAAAATAAATCTGTTTAATCGTTATGGTTTCTCAGTCACACTGTTATGGTAAAAATCTATTCACCAGCTTTAGAAACAATATTTATGATGGGTCCCTCTACTTCTTTGCATCTACTAGTGGGCATTAGTATATGCATGTAACTTGATTATTTGAGGCTTGATCCAAAATGCATTTAAGTCAATAGCAAAATTGTCTTTAACTGTGGTGGGCTTGAGAGTAGTCATTACTGGCACAGTAGAACAGCTACTGTGTTTAGGTGTGAGTTCCCTGTGGTCGGCATGTTGAAGCCCTCCAGGAAATGTACATTTGATCTTTCTCTCAATTCCTGGCACACCCTTACAAAGTAGTGTTTGCTGGAAGCATCTTTCCCATTGCTCCTTGTTTGACAATGTCATGACATAACACGATGGAAAATGCAACATGAAGAATAATTTCTCAGAGCTGCAAGGAATCCCTGTAGACTGAAAAATACCATTTATAATCAGCTTTACTTTCCAATAGCTGCTGTTTCTATTTTAGGTTAAAGTTTGGTGCCTGCTTTGTATTCCTCCCTGTTCTTATCTCACAGAAAGGGGAAAATGTGAACTAAACTACTACACGCCAGGCATGGTTTTCTCTGTTAGCAATTAGTTTATTATCTGTAAATATTCTTCACAGCTTTGAGTCCCAGACCACTTTTTTAACACCGTAGATGAGATTTTAGAGTGTAAGCTTGAAATTCTGAATGACATTCTACAGTGACTAGCTGTACAGAGCAGTTTTCAAAGCCGACTTCAGAAAACTAATTCTGAACAATCATCATTTTTCCCTGTGGTTTACTAATGATTTACTTTTCTTAGGCCTCTTTCCCCACTAGCATTTATAGATGATCTGGCTCCTAATTACAGCTAGTTATTTCCATGTTTTTGTGCTATGCCAATAAACTTAGGTCTCTGTTCAGTGAAGCATAAACCTAGCTAAGTTGTCCTGAAAACTCTTTGGGTGTTCAAACAGACAATGACTCAAGATTTCATCAGTTCTGGTAAAAAACACTAAACCACAAATATGGCTGGTGTCTCTAATGGTATGATGTAATTACTTGGTTTTAAAAAGCAGTACTGTACTCATTTCTTGGAACATAGGAGGTAGAAGAGTTTATTCTTGATTTTATTTAACTGAAGCTCAAATTCCTCAAGTTTATATTGACTTTATACTGGGTTTATAATTTTCAAAATGTAATCATGAGTGTCACTGGGATAAATGGTCCCACACCATGCCAACATCCCATCCAAAATTTTCCTTTCAATAGAAAATACACACATGCTCTTCAAAGAATAGTAACCAGATGCTGTTTTATGGATGGAGTTTGGAAGCATATTTTGAAACATAACACAAAAGTATGAAGTCTCCAATTCTTCTATAAAGAATTTACGCCTGTTGAATTTTACACATAAATGAGCTAAAATTAGGGCTGTAAGTAAATTAACTTAAATAATAAGGCTTTCAGTTCCTGTTCAGCAGAGCACCTAATAACACTTTGATGGATTGGAGCCACATTTAATAAACAGCATGAAATCCTGATATGATAGATTCAGCACTTTTTTATTCCAATATAACCCATTCAATATCACACAGTTTTCTTTGTGGAGGAAAAACCATAAAGATAGGAATAAAATTTTTTAAAAAAGTTTTAAAAAGTTATATCATGAGTTTCTAGGCACATAAATGACCATTAATCTTCTGACAGCTGAAAGGTTTGAAATTTTAGCTCAGGATTTTGACAACTGTGTTTAAAACTGTACTTCCTGGTGACATGTTTTATAAAAATACAGAGGAGAACACATAGTAGACAGTTACATTGATCAAAAAGTCAAGAAGTATCTTGATAATACATTAGAAATAAATTAGGTTGTGATGCCAATCAAAGTGCCCTTTTATGTTCTCATTTTCTTGTAAATTTTTTAATAAATGGATTTTTTATTCCAGAGTTACCTAGAGTGATTTTAACAGATATTCTGTCAAAAGCCTCTTTATACTTTTTAATAATGATTTTCATCTCTACCTCTGTAGTTGCAAGTAATAAATTTCATTTGTCTTGGCACAAGAACCATTCTCTTCCCTCATGAAAATTGAACATTATTATTAATGTAGATAGTCAATTACTTCAGATTAATGTGGATTTATATTTTAAATCAATACATCAACGTGATGCAAAGCGCTCTTAAAACACTATAAACTTCTGATGGATATCTAATCCATTTTTAAAAAATTCATAGAGTCGGGAATCTATACACCGGCATAATTTGTATGGATATTGTATTTAGGGCATGAGCACATAGTTGACAGTTGTGTGGCTTAAAATATGCTTTATTCTATATAGGTCTTTATAAGTTCTTATCCGGTCAGCTACTCAAAAACATTAACATCAAATACATTAAGAGAAGAAATAAAATACAAAAATGTTGAGAGTAAATTTAACTCATCATGGGAAAGTGCTGATAAGGGAGTGGTGGACACATCTCCAAATGCTTTCAAAGGTAGCTGCCACTGTCAAAGAGGTCAATTGGTCAACTATAAAGTACACAGTTCAGTAGAAGGATAATTATCACAAATGTAATGACCCAGCATTTGCAAATTGTGTGATCTGACTTTAAACAAGTTTCCAGCTTCCTCTTCCTGGAGTGCTGAAATGAAGCCAAGTGGCCATTCTGCATTTTCCAGTTTAGTGGAGTCCTGCATATGGAGGAAACTACTTGAAGATCAAAGTATTCACAGGACTAGTAGATCATTTACCTCTCCCATAGCAGCATCAACTCGATCTAGCCTGTTGATCTGGTCTGCTCCTAGTCAGAGCCACAACTTCTGTAGTGGTCATAAAGTCTCATTTCTTGCATACCGAACTGCAGCACTTAAAGATTTCTGACCCTCTGTTTGCTTTACCCAAAGGATGTTCTTGGAACTCTCTGGGTGCATAAACTGAGAAAGATTTGATGCAGGGCACTTGAAAAACAGAGTAGGTGTCCAGAGCAAACTTCTGGGTTTTTTGACTTGAGAACCCCTTAACATTTGGTGTCGAAAACTTGGATTCATTATGGTTTTTTTCTTGGTCTTCATTCAATTCTTACATTTCATTCCAGAACTGGAAATAAAAAATTAAAATTACATATTGGTGTAAGATCAATAAAATAAAACTACAGGGTGGGTAATAACTTTTTCTTGTCTGAAATTGGAGTTAGAACTAGAGAATATTGCATAATGATGGGAAAATGTGCACCAGGCCTTAGTTCACAAGCTGGATTGCACTTGAACATCATCAGTTCCCCATTGCCTTCTTGTGGTAGGGAAAGGTCTTGACCATCTAAGTAATGCTTTTCAGAAGCTGATGTTGCACATATGGTTAGGATTTTCCTGTAATTGCATTTCTTAGCCTCCCTTTTCTCTCCTTTTGTAGTCAGACATATATGTATATATAGTCTTTCCCATTAGCATCTGAATAAGGAACTGGGTGAAGACAAAGAAAGATCTGTGGAAGTGCAGACCAGGAGCCTGCACATAGTTTGGCATGGCTGATCTCTGCCCTTGAGCGGACACTGCTGATGGCACTGAACCAAATCAGCCAACAGCACACGGACAGCCTGCAACTGTATAATTAGGAAATTATCAGTCTTGTTCACTGGAAGGTCTGTTCCACTTGCAGCATTTGCTGTGTGAAGTAGATTTATCTGTACAATTATTATTCTTATTAATTTTATTAATTTATTTTATTAATATTTTCTCCAAATGTATTTTATACTGCAGTTGCAAAAGATGCTGCAGTTGATGAGATACAGAATTTCAGAGAGATTTGGCCTTCAGGAACCGCTCCAAGGAGCTAGAGTCACAGCTCTGAATTCTTTGGCAAAGATGTTTGTAACATTGGGGGTTTTTTTGGCTGAGAGATGACTTAAAAAACCCCAACCAGCTAGTTTCATCTAGGATCAACATGGAAGTTGTCAACTGTGCTGTAATTACTTCCATGGAACAAGTGCATCTATATTAATTAAAATTAGAAAATCCTCTCAGATAAGGCCATCTTTTGTGTAAGAAACTTGAAATTCCTGTTTGGTCACTAAATAACTATCTCAGTCTCCAGTCTTTATTTTAAGTTTATTCAGGTTATTATAGATGGATGCAGACTTGTTTGTCTTATTAGTTTGAACAATTGTGTCAGGTTTCCTAGCTTTTTTCTCTAGTGTGCACAAGACTCATTTGATGCTGTATTTTAATTTATTCAAATTCAGTTCCTTAATATTGTTGCTAATGTCCCCTTTGTTTCTTGCTTAAAGCCAGTAATGCACAGGAACACCTGCAAAATCCTTTTTTATGTTGCAGACTTTCCATGTGTGCTTAATTTCAAGTGGTCCCTATCCAGCTACCGGAGAATGAAAGTTTGAAAAAGTTCTGTGCTTTTCCACTCACTCATTTGTACACTAAATCCTGAAATAAGCATAGGCCTATTTTGATTATACTGGAAATACTACTGGGCTACAATGGTGCTATGACACCTTTACTTCTACCATAAGCAGTATGTGCCAAAAGCCAAGTATCTGGATTGATGGGAAAATCTTTACTAAACACTGATTTACATTGGCTTTCTGAATTAGTTGTTATGTAAACGACATTTATGGGGAATTATTAGTGGTCTCTGAAGTTGAAAATAGGCTGTGCAAAGTGCCACAGCAAAGTATTATATGAGAATTGTAAATAAATGGCCAATATTTTATTGTAAAAAAACCTGTATTGAATCCTGAAGCAATAGTGTGAAGTTTACACACTGAGACCATGTGGGTGATTGATACAGAAGCCTGGCAAAACTTATAACCACAATGCATTAAACAAATAAATAAAACTTTTCTGCTACTTCACCTGTAGGAACTCAGAATTGTTCAAATTTTTTGCCTTTAAAAAATGTCTTCATTATTCTCCACCTGAGAATAATGGAATAAAAAGAATAAATCGTAGCTTTCATTCCAGCATAGAACTTCTGGAACAGACAGAAGCAGTTTCCATGAAAAAAAAGCGTTACTTACATTGGTTATAAAGTATAAAATACCCATTGCGTTGTTTTGATGAGAAGATTCATTCAATTGCACTGTTTAGCTAATCCAAGCTAGAAGTTGTTGATTTTGTTTTCATATTTTGGTAAATTTTTCTGACAGTCTGGAAACAATACTGAGTAAAAGTATCAAATATATCCATCCTCCCACCCCAATGATTCAAGCATATTGCAACAGGTTAATGAATTTTCATTATGTCTACCAAGCTGTAGTGGGTTTATTCGCATTCTTTACCTTTTGTGAGATAAGAATAGGGAGGAATGCAAAGCAGACACCAAACTTCAAA
>VYZQ01059750.1:0-19161 GCA_013400655.1 Mystacornis crossleyi
GGCGCGGGGCGGGGCAGGAAGCGCCTCGCGCGGCTCCGCCCCCGCCGTTACGCCCGCCCGGCGCGGGGGGCGGGGCAGGTCTGAGGGGCGCTTCCCGGCCTCTCGTTCTTTCAACCGCTTCGGTTTTAGTAAAGGTTGTTTTTGCCTCGCAAGGATCCTAAAAAGGGTTGTAATCCACTCACAACCTTCCGACCACGTCGGCCTCCGTCGGCACCGCCTGTGTTAAAAGGGAGGAAAGGGGCACAGCTCCCTTATGCCGCGCCCATATTCCCGGTTCAGGTTCAGAATGGAAAAACTTTTAAGTATTTTCACTCTGAGGATTACTTTTTTTTTTTTGGTTTTCGTATTTCAGGGTGTTTTCATGCAACAAATCAAGCACACCCCTTATTTCATAAGACAAGGGGGAGTGGTTTTTAAAGTGAAAGAGGGCAGATGTAGATTAGATATAAGGAAGAAATTCTCTGCTATGAGGGTGGGAGGCCGTGGAACAGGTTGCTCAGAGAAACTGTGGATGCTCCATCCCTGGAAGTGTTCAAGGCCGGGTTAGATGGGGGCCTGAGCAACCTGGTCTAGTGGAAGGTGTCCCTGCCCCCGGCAGGAGGGTTGGAATGAGATGATACTTTAAGATCCTTTCCAACCCAAAGCATTCTGTGGTTCTGTGACTGAACTGAGGACTCGTATTTCTAGGTATTTTGCAGCCCACCTTCCCCCCACCCATCCCAGGCCTCTTCCCCATGCCACAAACCCGTTTCTGCCTCACACAGCTCCACACTGCGCATCCCCCTCTGCAATTCAGTGTCTGTACGTTTACTTCAGCGGCCTTGACTCACTAAGGAACTGAAGCAGGGGACAGGTGTCACTGCAGGAACTATTGGCCAGACCTTGTGATTCACAAGTAGGCAAAGCTTTTTCCTTTAAAACAAAATGGTAATTAGAAAAATAGCACTGGCCTGGGAAATTGGAAAAGGAATGTCTTCTACCAGCAATAAGGAAGAATGCAGTTATTTCTGTACATTATGAACATCAAAGCAAGATTTGATGTGAGGGAAAGCCATGTCGGAGCTGTGATTCTTCTGAGTTTTGTAACTTGAATTATCCAATAAATAACTGGATGAGTAGCCTCTTTTTGTTCTGAAACTGAAAATGCATTATCATAACTTCTCCTTGGGTGAGTATTGGAAAAGATTGAGTCATTCTCGGTCAGTTATTTTGCTCCTGGTCCTCTGCTGTCCTAGTGTTATTGTCAGCTGTTAGCCCTGCAGTGAGCTCTGCAGAGTGGTTAGCTCTGCACCTCTGTGTTCAGACGCACAAGGCAGGAGTATGCGTCACTGATCCTGTAAGCAGCTGCAAAATTTTGATGGACCACCCAAAATTTCCCACCACAGCTGATAAAATACTTCTTCTTGCCAAGGGGAAGGGGAGAAAAAGCACTTGAACTCCACGCTCTTTCTGTGCTCTGTACACACAGTGGCTCTTCACTAGTCACAGGACCTGCTGCAGTTCCATCACAGGACAGTACAGGGATGCCATTTCCACATACAGAGAAGTCTCGTAACTCTGGGAGACTCCCCAAAATGACCTCCGCCCTGGAAAGGATTTGCAACAAAGTTTACAAGAGGATGCAAAGGATCTTGGCAAAACTTTAAACCTTAACTTTAAAAGCCCAAAGCTACTGTTCAGAGATAAGTACTGGCTGCAGGTCAGGAAACCAGACTTATATCCTGACTCAGTTGCTTGCTACTGCAAGAAAATTGGACAACTCTCTCTGGGCTTATAATTAATTCTTGCCTTAACACAAGGCTGTAAAACATTCAGATTACAACTACTACTGCATCTTCTTCTTATCACTAGAAGTGTCTTATCCTTCCAGTTTCAAAAAGAAGACAGATTTTACCTTATACATCAAAAGAAGAAATGTCACATGGCTGACAATATTGAAGGACTCCTAGGAGACTGAGGCAGCTGCTGCCGTTATCTAGCGCCTGATACACAGCTGTATGGAGAGCTTTCATTATCTGGATGATGTACTGTCTGATTTCCTTCTTGGCTGTGAAAACTCCTCTAACAGGGATGGACTGTAAAAATGCCTTGATTTCCGTCTGATCACCAGCGCCATCGTCTGGCTCTGACTGTCAGCACAAGGTGGTTGTAAGCCCAGCTCAAAACCTTGAAAACAACAGTTCTTGGACATGACAGATTCACTTTTTCTTTACTTTGTTAGAGAAACAAGAAAATATAAAAATCTTGGCTACAACCAGACAAATTCCTAGTGAGTCCAATTAAACCACTCAGATTTGTATAGGCTCGGCGAAGTTCAATATCTGACCTACAACAACAGCGATTGTGCAAGGAATGCACTGTGGCATTCCAGTAGACATCCAAAGATTTTGCTTAATCTCCAGAAACAAATTCCTTCCTATTCAAAGCTTTAACTGGTGAGATTTCTTGCTAAAGTCAGAATAAGCTTTTTAAGACATGATTGAGGCTCTCTCTGAGAAGTTGTATTTAAATCTATAAAGAAGGGAAAAGGTACATTACAAATGAGATAGAAGGAGCCAAGAAATTTTAACAGACAAGCAGGCTGTTGGGGAGGATGAAAGATTGACAGGAAAGTCTCACAGATATGTAGGTCTGGCAGAAAGATCTCTGAATGAAGGAACTGAGAATGAAATAGAAATGAAAGCAAGTTTTGATCGAGAGTAAAAGAGGTTCTGCTGAACTAGTGGTCANCCCAGACATCCGTCGTCGACACTTTCTCCTATAGCAGGCCAAATAAAGCATCCTGTTTGAGGCCAAATAAAGCATCCTGGAAGGCTCAGGCATTATGAATAGACATGAATTTGCTTTATTATGAATTTATCACATTCACATAGTGACAGTGGTACAGTCTGATTTATTTCCCAGATCTTGTAAGCCCACTGGTTGATACTTTATAGTTAAAAAACATCAGGAGAGAGGATCTTGCCAAGAACATCAGAGTGAGAAAGTCAAAGCCTCTGCCAAGACCATGAGTTCAGAGGGTATAAAATTTTCAAGAAGAGATTTATCAGGGGCTTAAAAAGCATCCCAGAACCTGTGGAGAAAACCACACTGAGCTTTCCAGAACACTTTTAGTTGAAGACAGGAGGGAAGAGCCCACTTTTTTGGTATGGTAGATGAGTAAACAGGTTTGGCTGATGAATCAGACAACATCAGAGCAAAAAACCCTGACTTTGAAGCAAAGTAAGAATAATCCTTCAGTGGTGTCTACCTTGCCTTTCATAGCACATGTTGCAAATGATGAATTCTCTCTGCATCGCTTGTCTGCAGGAGTACCATCATGGCTGTCTCTGGACAAACTGCAGAGGTTTATCTAACAGCATGAAACTATTCATTGCACCCATGTGCAATATGAACAGGTTATTCCATCTCTCCTCCCAGTCATACAGAAAAGACAATCCAGGGTTCTTCGCTGAAGGCGCTCCAGCGTCTCTGCTGCAAGGATTCTGACATCTGTCCCAGCAAACAGGCATTTAATGTGTGCACTCTCAGGTCTGGATAGGTGCACTTTCCTACAGAATACAGTATGAACATTCATCACTAACTCACCATCTCTGCCAACAGAAGAACTGTGAAATACCAGGGAAGACTGGTAGTTGAAATGTTCAATGAAAGCAAAAGGATTTGGTTTGCAAAATTGGTCTTTCACGTAGCTAAGCTGTGGAGCACCTTGCCACAGATGCTGCAAATAATGAAGATTTACATGGGCTCAAGAGGAGCCTTGGTAGATTTCAAGAAGAGAAACAAGAAGAGGGTTAGTAAATACACAGAAGCCACCTCTACCTTGAGAAGTCACTGAGCCACAGATGGCTATAGAATAATAGTCAAAAACCCTGTCATGATTTCTTGCCTCATATATTCCAGACATCCATTCTGGACCTCCAGGTACTATCCTAGATGGATAAGGAAGAGACACTTTTATATTCTTCTGATTCAGTGTCCCCTGGGATTGAGTACACACAGAAATTTCATCGAAGATGAAGCACAATCCATCTTCACCAGCCTATGAGTTGCCCAAGGTCACTTAAAATGTTAATGACAAAACTCCAGATAAAAGAGAATTGTCTCAGCACCTTCACTCATTCCAATGACTCAGTCCTGTCTGTACACAGCAAAGAAATCATTAACAGGCAATGAGGACAGCGTACCTGTAGTACAGCTCTAATTTGTCCTATTGTGCTTGCACACACCATTGTTCTCTCCATATGCAAATGTGATCAGAGATTGTTTACATTTCAACATAAAAACAACGTATCGCACTTTGCCTAATTTCCACGAATAATGCTTATGAAGCCATAATATTACAGCAAGCAATGATTTATGGTAAAAGACAGACGTTTAATCGAAGCATGAGGCGTCATGGAAATAATTCTGCTAAAATAAAAGTGAGGAAACAGTTAACAGTGTTACATTTTCAGTATCAGGGTTCAGGATAACAACCAGCTGCTTGAATGCAAAAGAAAAATCTTCCAAGTTCAAGTTTCAGCCAGGTTGCTGGCAGGACTTTGGTGCCATGCACTGCTGTCACATTCCACCCAACTTCTGTATGCCAGCTTTGCAATGTAAAATATTTAAATATAATCCTTGCATCTTCCAGTTCATACTTCTGCTGAGCAAATGTGAATATATAGTAAATTCCACAGCCAGAGAACCATGTGTATGAAATTCTCAGAAAAGATGGATGTTTTCTGGTTGTGTAGCTGCTTTTCAACAAGCTGTTGTACACTCTGTGCTTTCCCTATGTGTGCTCCTTTTAGAGAACAGCTGTGTAGTCTTTTTAATCTGACATAAATCTGGCCTGTCACTAACATGGTAAGTCCCACCATTCTTGTTCCCAGCTGCTCTGACTCACTGCCTCCCCCATCTATGTACCTGAGCTGTAAATTGCATCAGGGAACACGTTCTGCTGAAAAAGTAATCTCTCTCCCAGTTTGCAGAGTCAGGTTTGGCTTTCTGCTATATTTAATCTGATCGAACTCTGTCCCGTCCCCTCCCTGTGCTATCCACAGCATGCTAGAAAACAGATTAATGAAAAAAAATGGGGGGTTTTGATCCAGATCAGCTCAGACATTCAGGAACAGTGTCATTCAATAACACTTCAATCAATAACAGCATTAGCATAAGGAACAAGGGATTGGGCCTGAAAAGTAGCTGCCTCTTTTCCAGTAGCTGCTGGACACATGCTGGTTTTAATACACTGGCTGTTTCAGCTGTTTGTCTCATGGAAGTACTTTGTCAGATAAAATATTAATAAACAAGTTTACAAGTGCATATAAATCATAATCTTGCAAGTTTTCAACGTACTACTGTGGCAGAGGATTTTGCTTTCTCATTCGTGGTTTATTACCATATCTTTCTTCAGTGGATGTCTGTTCACTATCAAACACAGAAAACCAGTCTATATTTACTTCATAATCTGCAATAATAATTTTGCATAATTTAGGCATGTCCTAAATAAATCCTAGAATGAAACCAATTAGAACAGATTCAGCCAACAGAGTGCTTATTTTCATACAGTATTCTTTATATTAATGATCACAAATATGAGGTGAAAAAATGGAAAGAAATCTAAACATCTCTATACAAGCAGATTTTAAAACCTTAAAAAAAATTAGTCATTTTAAAGTTCTGTAAAAGGGTAATACTTCAAATCTTTGTTGTGATCAAGAGGATGGTAGAGAGGAAGGGAAAATCAGCCTACTGACAAATAAAAATATATTATTTATAAAAACATACTTTTTATACTCTACATAATCATCTTTATGTACTATTTTCATTTAATTGTATCCTGCTAACATGGTAAACAAGCTTAATGACCCTATGAACTTTTTGTTGTATTTAAAAATAAATCAGTAGAATGACACCAGGTCACCCTCAAGATGTGTTACTAAATGCTGTTTTGTAAAAGGTACAGGAAAATGGTGTACATAGAAAGTAGAATGTTTTCATTGTTCAGGTAAAAAATTTCGTGCTGTTTTAATGTATTGGATCAGAATGAGCTTCATGGGCTAGGAGAAGTCTTTGATATGGCTTTTGTAAGATCATTTTCTTCTTAAAATGTAAATATATAGAAGTGATATAACTGACTGATGTTTCATCTGGAAATTAGGATACTCCAGCTTTACCGGGGAGACAGATGCAAATGAATGAGCTTGGTTTACAAAACGTCTTGTTATCTTGGCAATTTGCCCAAGATTATTTATTTATTTATTGTTATTGTTATTATTACTATTATTTACTAATGTCAGCACCTCGGGGTATGGGCTGATATCACAGTTAAGCAGCACGGCCAAACACTATCAAAGGGCAACCTTGCCTCTAGCACGCCCAGCCATTCACTCCTGACACGCACTTCATGCCAACACTGGGACCCATCTGATGCTGTATTGAGCCAGTTCAGGCAATTAAACCCCAAAAAACTGATCCCAGAAATGTGATTAAGCTTCAGCCAGTTTGGCCCTGTGACCTTCATATATAAGTAACAACATCTGTACATAGATATTTTAAAACCTTACCAAAAAAAACCGCCAAACAAACAAAACAAAACAAACCCCAAAACCAAGCAATTTGAAAGGTCTGCAAATAAAAAAAAAACTTTTGTTGTGATCAGTTGGCTGAAGAAGGGGAAAAATCTGACGAACTTTACAGTTGTTTATAAAGAAAGTGAAAGCTTGTATCTTGTATTCTACATATCTCTGTAATTTACAAAAATGTGAAAATGAAGGTAAATATTTGCTAGCAGAAATTTTTATTTCTTCTTTGTCAGTCAGGAACTCTTATTCTGCCTCTGGAGCTCTGCTCAGCTAAGTTCGTAGCTTCTTTTTTAAGTAATTCCAACGTGACATTTCAGAGTCAGACTCTTCACAGACCAGAAACTGTGGGCTAAGCAAAGGGCCACTTTTTAAATTCTGAACAAATCTGTAGTCAGGGACCGACTGGCTCCCTGACCTTCAAAAACCGAGTCGTATCTTACTTGTTTTCAGCTGCCCCTCACTTGCACAAACGCCTTTTCTATTCCCGGTGACCTCACCGGTCCGTGCGCACTCAGAGGCCGGGAAGCCCAGGCAAACAGAGCACCTCTCCCTCTCGAGCCTGCCTGGGAACCTCGCCACCTTCCTCACCAGCGACGTCACCGCCACGCGCATCTTGCGCGCTCCTGACACCCCGCCCTCGGGCAAGGGCCTTCCAAAACCCGGGATCCCAAAACCTGATTGGCGGGTCCGCCCCCGCCCGCCCGCGGCGGGACGGAGCCTCGCCGAGCGCCCGGTGCTGCCATGGGCGAGGAGGCGGCGCAGCCCCGGCGGCCCGGGGTCGGCGTGGGGGTGGTGGTCACCAGCGCCGCGCACCCCAACTGCGTCCTCCTGGGCAAGCGGAAAGGCGCGCTGGGCGCCGGCACCTACCAGCTCCCCGGAGGCCACCTGGAGTTCGGGTAGGAGCCCCGCGCCTCCCTCCCCGCCCTGCCCTTCCCTTGTCCTGCCGTGCCCTGAGGCGGCCGTGCCGTGCCTTCCCTTCCCTTGCTTTGCCGGCCCGCAGGGAGAGCCTGGCGGAGTGCGCGGCGCGGGAGACGCTGGAGGAGGCGGCGCTGCGGCTGCGCCACGTGCGGTTCGCGTCGGCCGTGAACGCGGTGTGCGCGTCCCAGCGCTACCACTATGTCACCGTGCTCATGAAGGGCGAGGCCGAGCCGGGCGCCGAGCCGCGCAACCAGGAGCCCGACAAGAACGAGGGTGAGTAATCACCTCGTTCCAAGCCCTCTGCCACGGGCAGGGACACCTCCCGCTAGATCAGGTGGCTCAGAGCTCCATCCAGCCTGGCCTTGAACACTCCCATAGGTGGGCATCCGCAGCTTCTCTGGGGAACAGAAAAGCGGCTCAGGCACAATGATTCTGTATGCAACAGAGAACTCGTCTCTGTAGTCGTAGTTTCTGCATGACCCATCCAGACTTGCAGAGGAAGAATTGCTGTATCACAGAAACAGAATATCCGAGTTGGAAGGGACTCCCAAGCATCATCTAAATCCCATTCCTGGCCCTGCACAGGACAACCCCAACAACCCCACCTTGTGTCTGACAAGGTTGTCCAAACTCTCCTTGAGCTCTGTCAGGCTGTGCTGTGGAGTGTTATTCCAGTGCCCTACCACCGTCTGGGTGAAGAACCTTTTCCTAACATGCAGCCTAAACCTCCCCTGACACAACTTCATGCTGTTTCCTTGGGTCCTGTCTCAACTCTATACTCTGATTTTTCTTCCTCCTTTTTTTCTTTTTTTTTTTTTTCCCCCCCTACAGGCTGGGAATGGGTCAAATGGGACGAATTTCCTCCGGCAGATCAACTGTTCTGGGCCTTACGCTGTTTAAGAGAGCAAGGTTACAATCCCTTTACTGAAGAGCTCGAGCATCTAAAGGGCTACACAGGAAGTCACCAATTAGAGTAAAAACAATTGTATGCTATGTAACAAACTAAAGAAAAGACCTGCTGTTTTTGGTGTAGAAGAAAAAAAGATTTAAAGTGCTCACCCTGACCATGTGAAAATATTATCTTTCCCAAAGAAGAAAATGCCAAGTGTTTCAGTGCTTTTACCATATTTCACATGATGGTTGTCTCATTTCAGACCCATTTCTTGGTCTAGTAGTTAACAATTAATGTTTGCTTTTACAGAAAACTCAGTGTTTTATCTAGTTAATCTTTATATTGATGAACAGCTATTTGGAAGTCAGAACTAGCCAGGGAAGCTTACTCACTTGGAAGCAGTTGCAGCAAGACAACTTACTTGTTTAAACCTGCTTTCCTGTAATTATTGGACCAATTTTAAAACTTAGCCTTTTCTCTTAGCTTCAGCTATGAAGCTACTGTCATGAACAAAAATTACAATGCCTTCTTCTCCTGCACACAGCAGTATATACTTGAAAATCAAAGGAGTATTATAAATGTGAAAAGATGGTCATGACTTATTGCAGGGAATGAAAATTCCCTGACCCTTCTTGCCACTTGCTTTCACAACAGAGTTCTGTTTAGAGCCTCGGTTACATGGAATTTGTCTGCAGAAATGTCTCAGATCTCTGCAGTTGATCTGAATTTACATTATTAGGCTCTTAGAATGAAGAGGTGCCTACTCTACTAGGCTGACACAAATCTCATTTACAGGTGTAGCTCCATGGCAAAAGTTTCTTTGTGGCTAAAGTTTTCAGTATTAAACAGCCTAGATGGGTGTAATTCTGTATGGCTATTGAGATTTGGTAAAATGTAAATTTTCTGTTTGACTGATGAAATGACTGAGTTGTTAGTGAATGAAACTACAGTACCCAACAAAACATACAAAACCAAGGAGTTCATATTTTTAATTTTTCTAGAATATGTAACCAATTTTGATTCTTTTCCAACTCTAAGTCACTAAGATACCAGCAATTAATTTTAGGACATAACTTTTAAAGAAATCATTAATTGGCTCATTTTTTTCTTGTCAGGAGTTCTTTTAAAACACAGGTCTTGTCTGTTTCCTTTAGATATACTCATTGTACAAAAATGTTGTAAGATACCTTTAATTTCTTTTGAATAAAACACAGGCACAATACTGAGAGATTAAAATTGCCTGAAATTATGAATTGATTTCTCAGTTCTTAAGATAAATCAGCTTGAGGAATTGAAAGCTCCTCCTTACTTTGTACATACATTTTTTTAAACAGAGGAGAGGTGGCTCTTCTTGCTGATAAGCAGACAGAGTGATGAGGCGTAAGGATGCTACTGCCCATGGCAATCCTGCTTGAGTTTGCAGTATTAATTATGTGCAACTTCCCTTTGGACAGATACCCATCTCTGAAGTGAAGAAAGAAGTAATGTTACACAGCAGTTTTGAAATGGGAAATATCACTGAAAATATCACTAAGTACCTTTGTGAAAAGCTTATTTTTCTATTCAAAAGTGGAGATTATGCTTCCTGAAAGCAACCTTATGTACAGTGAAAATTACTCCATTCAGCTGTCAACAAAGAAGCTGTAGGAACAGTTGACAGATGTCCTGCCCATCTGTCACAAAGAATAATAAAGAAAAAAAATTAAATTATTTAGTACAATTTTTAATTTTAGAAGGCATCTAGTTCCTGATGAGAGAACAGGAGCCACTGTAAAATGGTTTGTCATGCAATAAGTACTTTCTTAGCATATTTAGTTGAAGGTTATATTCATTCTATCTCTTGTAAATACACAAGTAGACCCTGAAATGAGGACACAAACAGTATCTCCGTATGTCAGCATTTCTCTATCCTTTTTAAGTGGACTGAGTAAATTACTACAGTGCATTACTGCAACCAGCTGTCAGTAATCCCCAACTTAAATAACTTTTGTTTGTATGTATCAAACATTTGTATTTCCCATGCCTCGAACAGCTGAGATTCTCAGTCAGTTTTAGCTGCCAAGACTCAGTCCTTTCAACTAAGTCTTTACTTTGATTTTTGGTCCTTTTGCTAAACTGGAAAATCTATTATGTACATATCTAAGCCACTGAATAACAGAACACTCAGTTACGATTTCATGGTTCACTAAACTGCTTGTAACTGACAGAATTCACCTAAAATGGCACTATAGTTAGCCAGCATTGAGAAATATACTCCTGAACTGTACATAGTTTGGAGCACTGATGCAAGGAAACTGATTAGGATGCATCTAATACCCAGAGTTTGATTTTATGCTAAGTGAACAGTGGGCAGAGCTGTTGTCTTACTTATTTCTTAGATGTAATACATTGGTCCCATTTAATCCTTTATAGTAACAAATCCTTTAGAGTAATCCTTTAGAGTAACAAACAACCCAGAAAAAAAAGTGGTCATTGCTTCAGTTCCCTCTTATGCCTGGAAATAATCACTCACCTCCACAATATTTCAGTTGGTGAATTACATGATACAGCCATAGAGGAGTTTTGGGTAGACTGTAACACTACACTTTCCATGAGTATTAATTATGTATTTTTGTATTTCATTTCAAGAATGTCCTTGTTAGTTAGAAGATAGAAGAGACCAGTGAACTGTGTCTGCGTGATGTGTTAAGAGAGGGGCATTTAGAAAGAAAATACCAATCCCATTATACAAAGCATTAGGAAACTCCATTTTGCAATATTGTATATGATTCTGATCACACATGTTTTAAGAGAAAAACTAATGTGAGCTAGACAAGGGGTAAGCAAGGTTAACTAGGATGACTGAGACAGGGCACATGTGTTAGTGATTAAAGTGAATTAAAGAGAAAAGGCACTGGAGATAAGCACCCAAGAGAAAAACAGGATACTGATTAAGGGTTACAATACGTATGTATACGAATAACTTTAGACTGCGAAAGAGGTGACAGTTTACTAACTCTGAAAATACTCCTACAAAGAACGAACAGCTGAGACAAAACCAAGATCCCCATTTCTCTGAAAACAAAAACCACTGCCCCATATTACGTGATTGAACCTGACTGAAGTCCTGCTCCTTTCTACATCCTTATGGGATTTGTACGTATGCTGGTCACAGGTGGCAGCATTACTGGCAGCAACGTTTGAAAGATTACTTGAGCAAAAGAAGAATTACCTGATTCATCAGATACCTCCTGTGAGGAATCTACAAAATGGAAAAGTGAAAGAGAATTGTGATCAGTTCTGCAGGAAACCTTGCTGCAGGACAGAAACCTGTAACTGCCAGGAGCAACAGTTCACATGAGTTTTGTAATTTTATCAGAGGGTCGCTTAAGAGAAAAGCAGCTGTCATAAAATGACTCCTTAAGCAAAACAACAAGAAAAGGAAAGCCAAGGTAGGTGCCTTTGGAAAGACTAAATAACATTGCCGCTGATGCAGGAAATGCAACTGCCGAAGTAAACAAATTAGCAGGTTCAAAGAACTGAAAAAAAGTATAGATGACAAGAACAAAAAAATCCTTGAGCACTTTGATCTGAAAGGAGCTAAACCTGCAGCCTGCCCCAAAGTGTGTCACCTCCAGGGTTCCAGGACGCTTAACCAAGTATTGGTGCAGCCTTGTGGGTGGGTGCTTGCTGCCTCAGGCTCTGCCCAGCTT
Organism: Mystacornis crossleyi; assembly: GCA_013400655.1. Lineage (NCBI taxonomy): Eukaryota > Metazoa > Chordata > Aves > Passeriformes > Timaliidae > Mystacornis > Mystacornis crossleyi. The sequence goes on from VYZQ01059750.1 coordinate 12,075, forward strand.
TGTCTGTACCTGGAAGGGCTCACCTGAAAAGGAATGACAGGCTTTCCACTTCTGACTCCTCCTCAGCAGCTTCTAATGCTGATTTGGCATTTTGCAAAGAGAAAATGGAGTACAAACTTCTGAAAATCAGAATTCAACCACATACTCGCATAAAATGTGCTGAGTATTGAAGTTACATAGCAACTCATCTAAGATTCAAGTTTGGAAAACTAAAGTTAGGTCAAAGCTGAATTTATTTATGACAAATCATTCATTATATATTACAATAATTACAAACTCTTTTATTACACCTTATTGCCATATTTTTGTTCTTGATACACAGATGATCAAGGACATGGATTTAGGCAGTAACAAAAAAAGATACTAAAATTACAAACTTCATGTCTCATTTCTGTGGCATAGAAAAGGCTATCATCAAAAGAGTAAAGTTACTAACAAACATACAAGGGGATTCCCCTTACACCTTTTTTCCCAGGAACTTATGTCATCTAATGTATAGTAAGTACACATATATAAATATATATTTACACATCTCTTGCAAACATACATTTACACAATCACTGAAAATCTGACATCTCTCCCCCAGCAGACAGCTCCCAGTCATTTCACTTAAACATCTAACAGGAAAAAAACAAGTCCATAGTCCATGGTTTTAAATTAGTCACCCTATTTCTGAGCCAGCTGCTATCTTCTCCCTACACAGGGCTGCTGGTATAACAAGAGGATAGGCAGTTTGTGACAAACAGCATCTAACCTACCTTCACCACAGGAAAGGTCTACTAGGGATACTGTCCCTCTCGTACCTAGTCTGAGTCACTGCTGCTGCTTGAGGAGTCTGTTGACATAACTTCTACATCATCTTCATTCTCTTTATTGTGTCCTGGAGGCTCCAACATGAAGTCATTACTATGATTAGGAGGTAGCATGTTCATTGACATATCACTTGACTGCCAAGGATACTGAGGAGCAAGCACATCTGGAAAAAAAGTGGCATAATCAAGCAAACTATCAGTTTTGTATATTGACAGATTCAACAAGACAGCTCAACCAGAACTTCAATTTAAAATCAAAACAAGTCTTAAAATCCTTTCAGAATTTTGGACAGATTAAACCCTCCAGTAACAGCTGGAAAACATCTCATGATAGAGCAATTCTGTAACTGTAAAAGTCTACTCTGCCAGAGAGGCCCATTTATGTAGGTGGCTCTTAATAACTCATATACTCATAGAGCTTTTCACCTTCAAAGTGCAGTGTGAACTGTCTTAGCATTCACAACTACTGCGAGTAATGAAAATTATCACTATCTATCAGTATGCAAAAATAGATAAAAATATAAGATAAAAAAAAATTCAGGCAGACCATAAAAATTCTGAGAAAAAGCTTTATCCAAATATGCCTGAAAAGCCTTTATTTGAACGAGGTGAGAATGGAAGCCAGTGTTTTACATCGTGTGGCCGTGCTTCAATGCTAGATCCAACCTGCTCTTAGATCCACTGAGGCTGAATGTGTGTGCTAAGCAGCCTCAAAGTTTGGAGGCTACCAGGCAGCTCAGCAACTGGCTTGCACATTCACAAAGGACTCAGTAACTGGACATCTCTGCAGGAGTCTCCAAAAGGACTAGATCCCATAATTAGCATTCGCAGGACATGCCTCCACACACCAACAGATTCAGCATCCCTATGCAAAATGCTGGGGCAGCCTCAACTTTCTTGTAAATGAATGTTTTCCTCTTACCTTGACAGTCTAGTTATGTGAGGGTTTAACCTAACAGAGGAGTCCAAGAGTCAGTTAAGAACTTCATTGGAGGAGTTTAAATCCCACATTTTCCAGCTTGTCAAGGAAAATTCCGAAAATTCCTGAAAATTCCTTTCAGTTCTTACAGAGACAGCACTCAAAAGTAAACAGATCAAGTCTGCATCCTCAAAGGCAGAGGAGCCAGCCAGAATGGACTCTACCAAAACCTACACATATAAATGCTCAAACTCCTTTAGGAAGCCACAACCTTAACTTCTCCTCTGACCGTATTTCAGAAGAACAGAAAAGATACGTGGCCCAATCCTCAGCATTTGCCTGGTGGGTTGCTATAGACAGATGTCAGGGTCCTACTGCCATTCAGCTCACTGACCCATTTTTTTCTGAGGCCAGAGGTTTACAAACTGAGATGATGTAGAATTTCAAGTCTCTTCCTAAAAGTGACAATAGGATTAGACAGATGATCGGAAGCGCAAAATCCAAATTTACTATTGGAATGGAGTCGCAACAGGGGTTTTTTAACAAATTCAGCATGATATTTGAAAACAAGCTTTCCATAATGCCTGATAGTGGCTTAACAGACACGTAGGAACTGTTACAGATCTCCTGTGAAGCCAAACTAAGAATTTTTCCACCATTTAGTCTAACCATGGTAGATTAATGCTGCACAGGTACAGAGACACAGAACTCTTGATTCAATTACTGTAATTTACAGCAAAATCCAATTTTGGCATGAAGGAATGAATCCCACTGAAGTCTGTGGAAGTGCCTGTTTCACTAAGCAATTAAGGGATTAAAGTTTGATTCCTATACTCAATGTACTATCTGTCTCAGCAGTTGTCCCTTGCCACGTCTTTTAAATCCAGAACTTTGAAGCTTAAACTCAAAGAAAGGTAGGGAATGACAATAAACCGCCTTTCTTCCAAGCTACAGCTTTCTACAGCTTTCACAATTCCATGCTTTGTCATCACCACTAAGTAAAAGTTGCTCTCAAAGTGCTTCTTTCTAATATGATTGGAAATCACTTAATTTATTTATTTAAAATATGTGAAGGTAACTGAATTTTTTTATATTGACTTAGTTATAGCGTCCGCAGTTTAGCATGAAATAAAAAAAATTATGTGATTTCTAACTAACTTTCTTTACTAGGTTTTCACTGCTAGGGAACAACATTAACCATAATTTTCATTGCTTTAGCTCTGATTTGCCTTTGCTAAGGGAAATACATAATTACTGTGACTCTATAAGGAATAAAGAAAAACAAAACAAAACTGAGGTTCATTTACCTGGCAGTCTGCCTGCTGCAAGTGCATCCCCTGGTAAGTGTCCATTAACTCCATTGGTGGATGGGTTGTTCATCTGACCCAAGAGACCACTTCTCATTTCCAGATCTGTAGGATATGGCCTACGTGGGTCCCCTTTAAGAAAAAAAAGAAAAAGAACGCTTTGAAACATTTAACAGTTGTCTTGCAGACATTAGCTTTAGCTTCAGAGCCTAGTTTAATGACCAAAAAACCCTATACTCTGGTTGCTTGGATGAGCAATGACCATCACACCTGTTTTATTAAAACCCAAGTCTGTCTTTCACTTAGACTTTCTTTGTTCACTCAAACTTGGCAGAAAAAGCATATTAAAAAAAAAAACCCCAACAACCCAAAGCAACTAAAAACAAAAAGCCCCATCTTGTTTAAAAGACATCTTTGCTCTCCCTGCTACTTCACAGCTAAACAGCAAGGACAGGAATTGGATCAAACACATTTCCATTCTGGACAAAGAGGGTAGTACTCAAAAGTGAAACACATCACAATAAAAGTTCTGCTTGTGATGCATTCTCTGAAAGAATATTGTAAGGGGCAAGAGGAAACACAGCCAAACACATAGAAAAGCCTTTAGCATACTCAGCTTTGACTTATAATCAGGGCAAGCGTTCAGGGGAAAAAGGCAAACAAAGGAGAGCAGAGGAGGCCAGTCTGTTGATGAAAGCAGACAGTTTCATAACCTCTTGGAGATGTATGTGAAGTCCACAGGACTCTGGATATCCATTTTTGTTGAAATATTAGATATAACAGCTGAAAACAATGTTACTCTAATAAACCCCAGTGGTTATCACCATATAAGAACATTTTAAGACCAGATATTAACCATGATTTATTATAAAAAAGAAATCTACTGCCATAAACACAAGAGTTACCTGGTACCCATGTCAGAGGGGCACAAACAGCATTGCTAGCACTGATCCTATGAGCATATTTAATTATTTCTTCAGAGGAAATGGCACCTGGAAGAATGGAAAAAAAAGTTGCTGCATTCTGAAGAGATTGCATCATTTAATAATTTCAGAATATTGGACACCAATATCTAAAAGACTGGGAATGTGATTCTGCCAAACATTAAGAGCCTGGTTCAAATGCAGTGACTGTTTAGAAGATTCTCAGACTACGCAAAGATGAGCTTTGCAGTGAACTGATTTTACAGACACGAGTGCAAAATGCCTTCAATGTCAGTGGCTCGCCAACCTCATGAAAAACACAAAAAATCACTTAAACAAGTGTACTTGACAGGCACAATTCCTATAACTTCAGCTCCTGCTTTATTATAGAATTTTCTGTAGGAAAGAAGGGGTTTTTGTTCATTTAGTAATTATAGATTGCATCCAGGAGTCCTTCCAAATATGTGCCTGTACTAGATTAATAAAAAATTTATAAAATTCCTTGATTTTCTAGATGAAAGAGGCATAACAAAATGTTATGCTGTAAAAACTGTAAAAAAAAAATACCTCAAGAAGATGCCTCTCTTCCCCCTTCATCCCCCAAAAAAGGTAGTTTAGCTTGGTAAGTGCCACAGAATGGCAGGAACTGCTACAATTACAATCTAGTATCACCAGCTAGTCAGTCTTTCAAATACAGTGCATATACACACAAACATTCTCTTCCTTTCCTTAATAAACCTCCTGAGGCAATTTGCTAAGGCACTTAGGTAATCAGAAATACTATTATCAGTCCAAGAAGCTGCTGAGACACTTTCATATCAAGATATGTTTCCCACAAAAAAAAAAAAATTCAATCCTGCCTTTATTCTGAGGAAATGGTTATAGTCTCATCATGAAATGGAAATTTGTTTACACATAAAGCATCTGAAATCTGTGATAGTAGAATCAAAAAAATAAAAAAAAGGCCCAATTTGAGCTCACTTAAAACTTTCTTTAGAATTGCATTTACGTAGTATGTAACATCACGGATACGCACCTTTTCGTGCTTTTTCAATTGATTTCAGTTTTTCCTTTGCTTGATAAACAGCTGTTGCCTAGTTGTAGAAAACAAAAACCCACAAAGTAAACCAAACCTTCAATGCCTCTCTAATTTATAAAAATCTACATAAAGTCAGCTCTGTGAATAAACCTTTCCATTTAATTGCATTTTAAGAGAGAAACTATTCCGTGAACATTTTCAAAATACACAGGAATAAAGTAGGTTTAGAAGAAAATTAGCATCATAAAAAAAAAAAAACTTAATACCATGATAACTAAACAGTGTTTAACTACTGAGAAAAAAACAAAATCACTAAGCTCTCATGAAGTTTTAAATATTTAAATCTTCTTAAACTAACCACTTTGCCGAGAACCACCTTTTCTACAAGTAGATGCTCAAAAACACATCATTATGAACTTACCAGTATGTGCTCTGCTTCTTTTAGCTGTTTCTGCAGCTGCTGAATATCATTATCCCGCTTTTCTACTACCTTTTCTAAAAGCTGCATTTCATGATGGATTTTTCCCTGATCAACTGCCAACTTCATTAATTCTTGAAACTCTCCATCTCTCTGAATCAGCAGTTCCAGGATCTATTAACAAGAGTTTTGTAAAACTTTTAATTTGGCTAAAGTAACAACCCTCAGTCGTGCTACAAAGAAGAGCAAATGGCATCCAGAGGATTATTTTTGTTTGAATGAAAAATGAAACAAAATTTCTTCCTGTTTGCGGAAACAAGCCTATGAAGCATACAAAAAATGAACAAACAACAAGAGAACCAATAATGCCTTTGTAGCACGGCCAAAGCCCCATCATGACCATTAGCTTGCATATAGGCAAGGACAAAGGAAGAAAGAACAAACAAAAGAACGGAAAAAAATTAGAAGTAAAGCATTATGGTTACCCAAAGAAGCACAATTCAGCAAGTCAGCTTACCTGGCTCTCCTCTCCTGGTTGTGGCAGCTTTTGGTTTCTTGAAATTGCCAAAATTTCAATTAGTTCCCTGAAAGGAGAACTCTGTTTGCACTATTTTCTGGGGCATTATCACATCAAGTCATCCCAAAATTACCAGAATACCGGTATCATTATAAAACTATTCATGGACTTGAGTATTTTGTATTTTATAGTACACTGTGGGCAGGGATTTTTCAACCAAGAAAGCACATTTTTTTCTTTGTTACTTGAGCTCATGAAGCACTCACATATTTTAACTCAAGAAATGTGCTAAGTTCCTGTTAAACCATAAAAGACATAAGCAGAAGCTGAGAGAAGAAAGAGCATAATGAAGTGCACTCATACCCTTCTTCTACTACCTTTGTTTGTCCTAAGAGGGTCTTCACTGTTTTACTTCTCTACCTTTTCTCCATTTTTTCCCAATATATTTGTAGTTTAGAGCAATTAAGTCTACACCTTCAAATACCTCCAGAGCCTGTTATGAAACTACTTTTACAACAAATATTTCCACAACGGCGTATTAGCTGTGCATCAAGCACACAAAAATATAAAAAAAACCCTGGTAATATTCTGGTGCTAGGCTAGAAGTGCTTCTCAAACAGACCTCTTGATCATTCTTCCAGATATCCAGATATTCTGCCTCTGTTCTCAAAAGCCAGCAAAAACCTCTGGGTACCACAATGCAAAAAGGCATTTTCTGTAAATTCAGTGGTTACGTGGCTTCTAAGGCTATGAACGGCAGTTCAACCCTATGCATAAGTAACAGTCTATCTGAAGACACTGTCCTTGGAAGTACTGATTCTTTGCTTGGTCCAGTGTAAGCAGCTCAGTGTGAGGAATACAGCAGTGAGGCCAGAACCTTGCAATAAAAACAGGTATTTTTCAAAGTGTCTTAAAAAAAAAAAAACAAAACACAACAGTAAAGCTCTAATCTTGGTCTATGTCTCTTGGTCACTCCTGAACACCGCTATGATTTTAAACAGTTAGAGAATAAAGAAACTCATACATAAAGTCACTGTCACCAAAGCTTTATTCTACCTGACCAACACTGAGCAGCAGCAAATAAAATTTGTTTTAAGTAGGTCAGCTACCACCATCAAGGGTGATGTCATGGAGTGCTGTAATTCTACCCTG
>VYZQ01059751.1:11328-27962 GCA_013400655.1 Mystacornis crossleyi
GAACATGGTATCTCCCATATACAGCATCGCCCCATTACCATTCCCTCTCTTGTGACAGAGTATCTCACAGGACATGTGCAAAATCCAAAATCCTACAGCAGGCCCAAGAAGGCCTCTTTAGTTGCATGATCTCCACTGAAAACAGGAAGTCTGGTTTGTATCACAGTAGATGCACCTGCTTTGAATCTCTGGCCATTTCCATCCCTGACTCCATACTCTATGCTATCTCCCTCAAGTGTTCTTAGCCATGTTGGTTCTGGTAGGAATTCAGTTTAGATGCAAAGGACTATGTCTGGCATGACATTAGAGAGAGCATTCCCATAAGTATTCCCAGCCTGGACTGCTGGAGAGACGTCAACAGTCCTAAACTTTCACCATCAAGTAAGACTGGACTGCAAAGAAGAAGATTCTGCAGTCCTCAACACTGGATGGTTTTGCTGAAGTTTTGGCCTGCCAGCTAATTACCTAAACCATTTTCTTTGAGGGCTTTCTGCCAAAACCCCAAAGAGAGAAAAACGGGAAAAAAATAGCTGTAATAATAAATCTGATATGATCTTGTTGAGACAGTGTAATTTTGTGTTAGTGCTAAATAGCAGGGGATTTAAATAATTTAGTATTCCTCTTGGTACTTTTTGGTTCATTAGACAGCCAGATTCCCCGGGTGTGTGTACTTGCCATTCCTGTTAGGAGTGCTGTTGTTTACAGAGACATTAAACTCTCTTATCAGGGTCATCTTCTATACAGAGAAATCCTGACAACTGAGGGCAAGAGCTAATCTTAGATCTTCCTACCAGAAACCTCCTCCCTTTTTTTTAAAATTAAAGTCCCTTCTTAAAATACCCAGCACTTTACAGACACAAACATATTGCTGAATTTCTGCATCATCCTTTTACAGGCTTCAAATCAAATCAGAACAGATTTGCCCACTGATGAGATAAAAAGATTTATATTTCTGTGTACCAGTTCACATCTAGTCAGGGCAGGTGGTACTACTGGAGTGTACATTGTCATTAATTTGGGACTCAACAACTGTAAACAACCATATTTTTTATTTCCATCAGAACTGGTACACGAACTGGTGTTCAGTAATAAAATATTAGTATCCTAAGCAGAAACCACAAAATTTACTGAGGTAGAGAAAGGCAGCAGTGATGTGGTAGTTCGTGAGGAGCTAAAGCTGCTTCACTGCAGTTCCAAGTATTTTGTCATCTGTGTCTCCAGAGCAGGGGAATAATTTTAGTTATCTACTTCAGAGGGCAATGTGAAGATTACAGGCAGCTACACAGTGTTTGTATGGTGCTGGTAAACAGAAGGTCGTATACAAAAATATTTCTTTAGTCAGGTAAGTTTACAGCTATTAGAGTTATATTATTTTTTTCACAGTTGAAATCTGGCTTTGGTGGTGTCAGACCTCATGAAACGAAGTCCACCTGGATATTCTAGACAAAATAAACAGAACATGACTTTTTATTTAATCCTCTACCTCTTAGAAAGATTTATTTTTACAAGGTAATTTTATAAACTATATTTCTGCAGGGGTTTTGGCATTATTTTTTATCGTCTAAATTGTTTATTTACAATNAGAAGCTAATGCACACAGATTGAAAGGCTTTAAAAGAGGAAGATGTAGTAGAAGGTCATGTCTGTGCAGATTTTGGTAAGATAAACTGTAGCATCTGGGAAACTTGTCCTTTCTTGTAGCTTTGAATTTCAGTCAGGTAAGTTGGTTTCAAAGGAGGAAAGGTTTCACTTCTTGAAAACATTTATTTTTGATGTGTTCAACTCTAATGCTCTGAGGTAGATATTGACTAGCCTTATCTTCAATTTTCTACATGGAAAAGCTGAAGGCCTGGTTTCTTGATAGGAAGGTTTACTCAGAGCCAAAGTAATGGTCTAGTAGTAAGCAAGACCTATGTCTGCTTTTATTGTAATGATTTTGTTCCTTTATCTGTGATTAGATATTGCTTGGTAAAAGTATAGCCAAAACCTAAACCCTGAGAGGAAACACAAATTTATAATTTTTTCCTGTAATTCTGTGTTCCTGTGTGACATGAGCACTACAGTGGTGGCTCTCAACAGCTGCATAGTAGGAGTTATGTTAGAGATGAAAGGTATACTTGCTTTTAATGCAAGAGTCTCGTTCAAATTTCTTGGGATGTAAGGCTCATTAGTGCCAAGGAACTGCTGTTTTAACGATGAACCCAGTATTAAGAGAGAAACTGAATGGGAGGGATTTCTCTCCACTGAGTAGTTCTGCTATTCACAGCAAAATGGAACAGCTGTGTGGAAATAATGTTTCAGTAATATTTCTAATGACCTCTAAACATGGTATAGCAAGGTAATGCTTATTAGTTGGGGACTTCTGCTCATATGTGACCAAATTATTTCTGTAATAGTCTGTGGACTGAAGAGAAATAAGGCTTTTAGGCTTTCAGAAAACAACTGCTGTATGGAATTTGTCCCCAGTAGTTATTTCAGAGAACTGAGTATTTTCTTTGATCTTTTAATAAAAAAAGGAGGGGGTGTGAAACTTATCCTGGGGTGAGAATGACTATTTCCCTTTCAAAAGGTGTCTCCTCTTTTACAAAAAGACTTAAACAATGGGTACAAAATGCAGGAATGGTTATAGATTAGGACTGTCTGAAATTCTGTCCTGAAGAGTGTAGCACCACTTTGGGCTCAGCATCTGAAGTCTAGCTGATAAGCCTTTCCTAGGAACAAAACACCAGTGCTTGCTGTACCTGACTGGACACACTGTCATTGGAAATTGAGTCAGCCAGGTGGTGATATTGAGCTTTTAGCAGTGGTTGGTTGGTTTGGGCTTTTTTTTCCCTTCTCCTCCCTTGGGCTACTTTTTAATGAAAAACTCCTCCAGTACTAGCATATGAGTCATAAACATAATTTCCTCTAAATTCGCAGCAGCCTATGCAATACTAGGTAATTAAATATTGAAAAGGTCTGTGATTCTTGTCTTGGCTCATTCTAGAAGCATTTGCAATAAAACTCTGCTTACTGCAGACAGGTACTGGAATGTCTCAAAAGTGACAGATGGATACAGTACAAATGTACTTAAAATCTCAGAAATTATACAATAGGTCAAGCTGAATCCTGATTCAATAGGAAACAAAGATTTGATGTTTTAGCAATGACAAGCTTTGTGTGGACCGTAGCAGGAGACCTGTATGGTTGCAGTCTCAGCGGGTCCAGTCAGCATAACTCTGCCGAAATCAAATTCACTGTCATCAGTCTGCAGCAGCTCAGGGTCTGATCTATAGGATTACCAGAAAAATCTGTGAAAGTATCATAATGTATCTTCTGGAGATCAAGCCATTGAGACTATTATCTCTCTTTGGGGGTGGTGGATGAGAGAATATTTTTAAAACTCATTCAGTACAGATGCTGTAGACAAGAAAGCTGTTCCAAGAACAACCAGCATAAGAAGGCTTACTAGGTTGGGATTTTTAAAATAAAAATACTTTATTGGGGAAAACATCTCCAGCTATGCTTATAGTATAGGACTTTGGCATAATAGTAGCAGGTGGCTTCAGCATTAAAATAACTGGTAATTATATATTTCATATAATGTGCTTCAAGGGAAAAAGGAAGAAACCACATCAGGTTTTAGCTCAATCAGCTTTATTCTCATCCTTGGTCTGGTCTTCTGGCTAAGGCTGCAGAGCAGATAAGACTGGCTGATACTGCAAACCTGTAAGCCTCTCCTATCTGTCAATAGTGCTCTCTTCCTGACAGGGACAGACAGAGGCGTGTGATGGCAGCTTTTTTTCTTGTCCTTGGTTATACATAGAACTGCTGTTGAATTTTCTGTTTTGTAAGTCTGTTTATACATCCATTACACTGAAAATAAACTTGTCCTACATGGAAGATTTTCATTAAGCTCACAAGTCTTTTCTGAGCTTAATGCAGATATGTCTTTGTTAAGCTGCCCTAAATATAATTAGCTGTGTTCTGGCTTTGGTAGTCCTTGGCGATACGGATCAGTTGTAATCAATATGAAAGGTTCTGCACTAGATTCTTTATCTGGTGCTCAAGGCTGGGAGTACAGTAACTACTCTTCTAGGTCCAAATATAAGAAAACTGAAATGCAGATATTCATTCTTCCACCCCCTTGCTGCAACTCTTCTCTTGGGCAGGTGATGGTTTCAGTCTGGTATTCCAAGTCCTCTGGAAGCTGCCAGGTGGTGGGGACGGCTGCTGATTCTCACACCAGGATATTTACTCCTGTTTGAAGGTGTCTTAAAGTGAAGAAAATGTCTGTTAGAACCAGAAAATGAACCTAAGGAATGTGCTACCTCTCTGCATGCCTTGTGCTGTGATGGTGATACAGGACAGGAGTGTCCCTCTGCCATGTATATCTTCTTCTGGGAGCTCTGAAAATAGTTACCCTGAGGTTTATATTGACTTTCTGCTGGTAACAGTCAACTCCATGATATCCACCCTGGCCTGGGGATGGCATTTCTTGTTTCTCTCATGGAAGCAGTGTGATGAGTCTGTGTGAGTTATGCTCATAGTTCTGGCATTCAGTGCAGTCTTCTACATGGTTATGAAGTGTTCCCTTCATTATGTGGGTTTGCTGAACAGTCCTTGTTCTGAAGGAGGAGAGCTAAAATTTTCTTTCTGTTTAGCAAGACAGTATTAATTTTGTTCCTGCATTATGTCAGACTTCAATGTAGCTAGTAGGTATTAAACTAGAAAAATTACTAAAAGATAAATAAGAACACAACAGACTAATTTTATTGGTTACTACACCATGCAGTTACATGCTGTTTTCTGCAAGGCATTTGGATGCTGCATGAGACAACTGAAAGTATATTGCAATTAGAGAGAATGAATTGGTTGCCAATTTCCTCTCTTGAACGCTTCCATTAACAGTCCCACTAACAGTTGTAGTGAACCTTTAATGAATACAATAAGCCACATGAGCCATATAAGCCTGCATGGCTTGGTATATGATATGTTCTGTAATGGTACCTTGCAGTTTGCCATCTAATTTTCTAAGTACTTCATCAACAACTTGATAGGTTTTTATTTAAAAAAAGGAAGTTGCCTCAGTGAAGAGAATGGACAATAATGTCAGTTACCACCATTACCTTTTTCATGTCTGCTTTATTCTGTGTTAAACACATTTGGAGAATGGCACAAATAGCAGAGTAGTAAGGATGTAGCTGATTAATAATGTGCTGCTCTTAGTTTAACTCTCAATCCTTAGAACTTCCAGTATAATGCTGGGGTACCCTCCTGGGTAGGCTCATTTTGGTGGCTTGTGCAAGCCCTTAGCAATGCAGATGGGATCTGCTCCATGCCAATTCAAAGGCGTGTCTGAGTATCTAAGAGGAGTGCTTGGATGCATATGCCTGTGCTGAATAGCAGGAGCTTCATCTAATGGAGTCAGGATGAGGCAGAATTAGGCCTTGCTTCTGCAGTAGCCTAGTCACTTCCTGCTCCAAGTGATCCTTCTCTGTTGTCCTCTGCATGATGGGTGACATTGCTCTAAAGCAGAGACAAGTGGTTTGAAGAAATGCTGGGAGCGAACTTTGTGCCTGATTCTTACCCATCAGTCAGTCCTTGATGATGAAACTTGCTTCTGGATCAGTCTTCGTTCCCCCTATGTAAAAAAAGGATATATGGATTTGAGACCCTGAGGTTTAAGAGAATTTGTTTAAACCCTAGGTCCCTACTTTGTAATCAAATGTTGCCTTGTAAAAGCAGTTTCAGCTGTCTTGTGTGGTTTATGGGTGTGCTCAGGGTATGCCCACATGGTCATGTATTAAAATGTCTTCCCGAAAACTGGTGTTCCGCTAACATCCTCTAGAGTATGGACTTCTGGGTCTGGGGATGCTATGTTGCTGTTTTGGACAAATTTGGATTTAAAAGATGAGACTTTTGAGGGATTTATTAAGGGTGAGTTGGGAGTTGCCCTCAAGGGTTCTGAGGGAGCCCCACTGTTTCAAAGCTGGCTCACTTTTCAGGGCCATTCTCTCACAATGCCATACCTCAGGTCAGCATTCAGGATGTCGAAGCAGTCAGCAGCACTAGTGAGGAAATGGTGTTCAGTAAGACATGGCTGGCTTCGTCCTGGCTGAGCCCTTCTGTCTTGGTTTGAAAGACAAGTGTCTGCTGAGGAAGGCAGGAGCCTCCCTTGAAATGGAAAANTTCCCAGTGAAAGAAGTTGGCAGTGGTGAGATGAAGACATGGTGTTGGATTTGTTAGGCTTTTGCAGTAGGATCACAAACTGTAGAGGGGGCAGCACTGGTTTGGCTGGCAGCAGAGCTGCAGTCTGCTGTTTTGTTCTTAAGTGTTAAAATTTGCCCCAATGCTGTTACCAACCCATATCTGATCAAGGCAAAATATTCATCCTTGCATCTGCATAACAGATGAGATGCTTTGAAGAAAAAGGACTTTCCTAATATGTGTTTTCCTTCTGCTGAGCTCTTCCACAATACCTGTGCACATGTGTGCAGACATGAGAACAAACCTGACTTCCTGAACAAATTGTTCTTCCCAGTGCTCTTACATTTTAATAAAGCAGTGGGGTTGTCGTTGTAATCTGATTGCTATTGGCTGAAGGAAGTTTCACAGCTCTAGTGATCATGCCTGATGCTTTTAGCTGCAAGACCCCTGTCGCAGTGATACTGGATGGTAAAATGCCGCGACCTTCCCAAAAACGCCTCTAAGGCAGCCTCTCAGTGCAGCCAGCACACTTGCACACACACATACGCTCTCACACTGGATAGCTAACAAAACAGTCTAATAATGAATAAGCAGGAAGGGTCTTCACTTGGGGTTCTACAGGAGAGATTTTAATGCATCTGCACTCGTGCAAGGTTCCCGAGAAGTCCCCGGGGGAGCAGCGGGGATCCAATAGAGGGGAACCGATAGAGAACCTCTGAGGGCGTGTCAGGTAACAAAGGGTGTGGCGGCCAACTGAGCCAACCAGGGAAGCACAACTGGGGCACATTAACAGAACAGAGCATGCTGGGGGAAGCTTTTTCAGTCACCGTAAGCTGGAAAGGAACCTAGGGCTTATCCCACCATAGGACTCCTTTCGTTCCTTGTCCGGCGGGCCCACCGGCCTCCAGAGACCCCCTCACCTTACTCCATTAAGTCTAGAAGCAGCTCTGTCCATACATCTCATAGCTGTTGCAAGGTGCTGACTAGCAAGCAAATGGCTGGTCTAACAAATGTCTGCGTCTGACAAATGCAGTTGATTATCTGCAGCCTCGTTCATTAACCAAGTCTGACCAGTGAATACTGTACTATTAGTATTGCTAGTGGTGCATTTTGCATGCTGCCTTTCCTCTTCCTCCCCTGCTGCCTCTTGGTCAGCAGTGAGGTTATGGGGGTACTTGCTAATGCCCCGTGTGTTTGGAGCAGGGCTGCTGTGTAAATAATTCATAGGGCTTAGAGGTTTCATGCAAGTCTAGTTAGAGTGGGTAAACTGAAGCTGAATGACGACAGAAGATGCACAGTACTGGATTTTCATCTGATGCAAATCTGGATTTTGTTAGAGTTATTCTAGATCTCCCTGTGGGTGCTGAAGCCAGCTTTCCCCAAGACTTGGTCAGACTGCTTACCTGCAGTTGCCAGAACAGAGCTATGTCTACCTTATACCCTGCTTGCCTGCTGTGGATTCCTTTGAGGCTTTTATTGTTGTTTTGTTTTGTTTTTTTAACAGAGGGTTTTGATATGTAATGAGGATTGCTCATAAGGGAGTTCCCATGCATCCAGTAATCATTAGAATATCTTCATGAGCAGAGTCTTGGGCTGCATGAAACCTGTCTTGAGAACCTGTAGGGGAAAGGCTATGCTTGGTCTCTGTGCTTGTAACTATGGTGTGTTACCTCTGAATCTTTAACTCCTCAGTTAGACTTTGGCCAGACACCAGAAGTTAGACCAGAGGGCTTTGTTAGGCGAGAATTGGTAAGTGATGCAGTTTGCTTCTGGCTTACTGCATGTGTGGCCTTTCATTTTAAAAGGCGTTTTTGTACCATGTAAATGAGTTCAGTTCTGGCCTGTTAGAAGGCAACAGTCTCAGGCATAGGTCAAGTGCTACTGCCACAGGGTATGAAGAATGCAATTTTTTGCTTCATCTTGTCACTCTAAGAAGATACTTTTAAATGTTTTTATTTTTCCCATTACAGCTATTTAGCATTCTTGCCTCTAGAAAGGGAAAAAAAAAAAAAAGTTAAATTAACTCTATAGCATTTTTAATGCTGGCTTAATGTAAGCGCAAATAAATTCAAGAAGCTGTAGTGGCTTCAGGCTACTTAGAGCAAACTAACATTATCTTAACATAGTGAATATTAGACTTTTGTTGGTGTTTACTTGAGAGGATATTAAAAGGATGAAAGAAAAATACCTGTTCTCTTTATGAGTAATATTACACTGTTTGCAAGTGCTTCATCTTCTTTATCAATATTTTGGCTTTCTAAAGTAGAGATCCTACTTAATGTGGAAGCAACTGCATTGATAACAGTGAGACCAAAGGATTGATAACTGGATTTCAAGGACTATCTATAAATAGGCATGCTGCTTTTGTTTGATTTGGTGACCCAAGTTAGTACAGCACAAGCTAGGTGGCAGGGTAGTAATTCACAGAACTGAAAATAGCTGACTATGATTATTCAGTATTATCTTTAGATAATAGATGTATAATAGGCATTGTTCCTATTTGTTGAAAGGCTGGGTTTCTGTGCGTTGGTTTCTGTGTTAACTGAAGAGGTGATCCAGTAGGGATGAAGTTGAGTGAGAAGCTGGTTGTCTTGCTAGTGAAATTTATGACCTAATTTGCTCCTGGTGCAAGCATTTTTTTTTCTTCCTCCCAGGAATGTTTGTACATCAGTGTTTGAGGAACGGTCTTCTGTTAGTCCTGAATGTCTTCAGGGAAGTGAGAGATTACTTCAGCTGACAGTGCTGCATTCCTACTATGCATCGCAGGGATGGTCTGGCAGTCCAAGTACAAAAGTGGCTTTGGAAGCGCAGTTAGTGCCTATGTTTTGTCATACCCTACGCTGGCAACATTGGAGATGAGGGAGTAGAGGTGATCCAGCATCTCCTACATTGCAGTACTGGAAGACTGTTCTGGAGTACTTTGAGATCAGAGACTCATCCTGTGATATCTGTTTATGTTTGCCTCTGAGTTTTTCTAGCCACTAGAATGGGAATATGAGTGATTGTTATCCTCTTTCATGTTTTCTGTAAAGATAAAATTGAGGCTTTAATTTTGACTGTGATTGCTTGATGAATAATTGTTTCTGGGAAGGAAAGCACTTGGTACACATCAAGTGCACTTGCTGTAGGTAGTACTAAGATAATCTAGAAAGAAAGGTAGCTTTATGGAATGCTTGTTCTCTCTTCCTTTGTATGCCAGATATCTTAAAAAAATGCATTTTTAAAAATCTAATAGCTGTACTTGAGTATATACAAATGGGACAGTGTTTAGAGCTGAACCATAAGAAGCCTCCAAGGAGGCATACTTATGTAGAGAGTGGTAGGCAAGCAGCTCAGTTGATGGTAGGTGGTCATCATTCTTATCTTCAGAGCGTGCTTAATTTTATGGTAAGCTTCTGTTTATCTGTGAATAGGAGTGAAAAATCATACTTCAGCAGGAAGGTTTTCTTTCAGCAAGTTGTGAGGGCTTCAGGCCACAGTACTCTCTCTCTTGTGGGACTTGGTGTGCTTCTTTGCTATGAGCCTTGAGATTGAGGCTTGAAGTCAAATTCTTGAAATTAATTAATGTTTCAGTATCTTGCTGAATTTCTGACAAGAGATGTCAACAGCTTGGAGGACTAAGTTATACAGAGTAGAAAACTTCTCCAAGCTGCAATATATTATTTTTTCCTAAAGTCTGAAACTTTAGGAAACTACTGAACTGTAGGATCTGAGACAAAGACTGGTGGCAGATGGGACCCAGTACCTTCAGTGTTAGTCAAAGGATACTTTGCAACATAGAAGGTAGCATAACTGGAAAAGGCAATTGGAATTTCCTTTCTTCCCTTCACCTTTGGAAAAGGAACTATTTGTTGTAATTTTTTTCAGAGAAGGGGCATATAGGAAGGCCTCCTTTAGCAGGTTACTAGATTGTAGTGAACCTCACATTTACTGATTTTAATATATATTTAAATAAATAGAATAGATATGTGAAAAGCGGGATCCTCTGTAGATCTTATGGCAGTATAGGCTTTGGTGCACCATCATGAAGTCAAAATTGCTATACTTTTCTTCACTGAAATTCCATAAACAGGAATTGGCTGACTCATCACGAATCTCATCAGGTTTGAGAGACCTTAATCTTATTCAAACAACATTATAGCACAACAGAGTAAGAGACTGGAAATTGATTCTTCTTGTTTGTACTCCATGTATTTGCATACAAGTGCTTACTGTTTCCTGATTTAAAGCATCCAATCAGCACCTTGGCGATGATCTGGTAAAAATAAACTTAAAACTGAAAATTCTCTTACTAAATTATTTGAGGTTACATTCTCAAATACTAAGTTATTTGAGGTCTCCCTAGACCTGAGCTGCTCTGAGAATTAATTCTCTCCCCAGTCTATGGTAGGGAACATGAATCTTTGATTGTATTAGCTGGGGAAATATATTTAAAAGAGAACCTGCAGCTACTCTTTCATTATTAACAAATACCTGTTAGAAGAATGGTCTTTCTGACCCTGTGGGCAGTTCTATGCACATCTGTCTGTGTTTGCCATCATGAAAGCATAAAACTGGTGCTCAATTCAGGTTTTACTTCAGGATTCTTTTGAACAGGTGCTTTATATAAATCTTGAGGCGATAAATCCTGGCGGTGGGTGAAGAGCAGGTTTCTGAACTTTACCAGTGTGTAGCTAAGAACAATGGAACAGAAATCAGTTATGCCTGAACTTTTGGCTGGAAAATACTGTCAAAAGCAAGTGGCAGTCGCAGTTACTACCCTGCTTATTACCTGCATTTGAGAAGTTCCTGACTGGGAAAAATGAGCTTGAATGAGTGGTGTTTGATCCAACAGTATCATTATCTTAAATGGCTTAAACACACTGACAAACTGATGCTAAAAGGGCTGTTTTTCCAATGTTTCAGCCACTCTGCTCTCTAACCAGCAGCCTCAGGCAAAACGGATGAAATGTTGTAATTAGATGCTACCCCTACCAATCTGGTCTGTTTTGAGTCAGCATGCTAAAGCTTTTTAACCTTTTAGAATGCAATAGAAGTTAAGCTAATAGTGGATGGGATGGTGAGGTGTAATGAACGGAAAACTTGTCAGTTCATCCCAACAAAAATCCCATGAATTTTGGTAATACCAAACCTATTTTTAAATTATTCAAACGTGGGCTTTCTAATGTAATTTTTAAACAAAATGTCATATTTCTGTTGTAAGATGCTAAGAATCCAAATTGTTACATAACAAATACAATTTATGTCTAAATATAACTGCAGAGAAGTACATTCCAGACTTGAGAAATCATTAGCTGCTACAAGACTTGAATAATTGCTAATTAGTGTGGTTTGTGGCCAGTACTGATGAAGTCACCAGAGTAGGAACAAAAGCACTTAAGCCAGCTGTGGTATTTGGTTTCTTGCTTGTAGTCCTTCTCATTGGCTTGCCAGGAACCTGGCCAATGTATTGACTCGCTTTCTACACTGAAGTACAGAGAATGAAGCGATATTTGCTTTATTGCAAGTTATTAATTGGGTGAAATTTGTTTCTTAACAACTTGCAGCATTCTGAGCTCAGCTTGTGGCTGTGGGCGCTTTGCTGGCTTCCAGTGCTAGATATACATTCCAGTAGTCACTTTATGTGGAATGAATGTGCTACAGGGGCTCAGCATACAGTGATCATGTATTTGAGGGTGTAGGTAGAGGAAAGCCTTGAAGTCTGAACTCTAATACTGTTAAGCAGTTTAAACTTCTCTACAGAGTAGTCTTCTTTGAGGAGCACAGATCACCTACACCCAGCAGAAGGAAAAGCTCCTTTTGCTAGAACTCTCAACAGTTAATGTGAACTGTGTCAAAAATATATTTCTGACCTCCAGACGTATTTGCATTTCACCAATAAAGATCAAACCATAAAGATGGAGTCGAAAACTTTTAAAAAAGAGTTGACATCTTGATGCTCAGCCTATGTCTTCAGATCTGTCTCTGCAGCCATTATCTCTAGGATATGTTCAGCGTCTAGTCCTGAACTTTGCTAGCTTGATTAGTTGCTAAGAAAGCAACTTAATTGTAGCCAAACTGTATTATACTGAAAGTAGACTGCCAAAGGGACTTTTTGGTGATTGGACAATATTCTCTGAAAGAGGCTTGCATAAAATTAACTTGAACAATTCTGTTCAGCTCTGATATGTGCTTTTGCTAGATATGTAGGGACCTATCAGAACTTGAGAGATTAAGACCTAAGTTTCATCTTTAAACGGAAGAACCTCCACAGCAAACCACTCAAAATCATTTATCCACTTCATTCCTGAGCAGTGTGTATACTGGGGAAGGGCCAGGACTAACTACTGGGGTGGGGTATTGTCTAGATGAGCTCCTATTCAGGGGTTTCTGACAAACAGCCTCAGTTTTGCTCATAAGTATTGTGACCAGCAGTAGTAGTAAATCAGGTCCCTATTTCACTGCTGGGGCAGCATGTTTAGATACCTTCCTAACATGCAGTGCCCTTGGAGATGTGTTTTGGCCCAGAGACACACTGGTCGTTTTGTACCTTTCACGTGAAACTTGAATTGAGCAAATAACAAAAAATTGCCTTCAAATTTGTTCCAAAAAACCCCAAAACAAAACACNACCCCAAAAAAACAAACCTACTGTTAACTCTGTCTATTTACATATTTGCAGTTGGACTGCAGTTTTGCTTCATATTTCTTTAACAAATTTTTTCTCCTTTAAAGACTTGGAACTTTAAGAGCAAGGTAGATCTGGATTTGAAAATCCAGAATTTGTATAAGACTGACAGAAATTCTGTATTTGACTTCAAATTATTTTATAATAAGGACAGCTTCAAAGCTTTGAAAATTATTGTTTAATACAATTAAAAATTTGATCACTGGTCATTTACAGTTCTGTGCTCTTCTGTGAGGTTACATGTGAAATGTAGAGTAACTGCAGTGACATCAGGGGATGGCAGCAGTGCCTGCTGTGTTTCATGTTTTGATGCAGTCAGCTGCCAGCACAGCTAGGTGAGTTGAAGTCTGCATGCAGAAGTAGTGGCAGCAGTGCTGCTGTTGGGAGCAGTGATGGCTGCTGCAGCAGGTGTGGGCCAAAAAGGAGCTGATGCAGGCTCTTTGAGGGGTGTAGGCTACCTTCATGAGCAAAATGTGGGAGATGGAGAATGGGGAAGAAGCTTGTGTTCTGCCTGATTAGGGGGTCAAAAATTTGTGCTGGTCTTATGGTAAAAGAGGGATTTTTAAAATTAGTGTATTCCACAAGGGTATGGACTAATTACTGAAGGACATTGTTGGATTAGTGAAGTCCAAAGGCCAGGAAAGGATCAAAAATTTGCATAAATTTTTGAGGCTAGGTTCTGGAAACCCAAAATGTCCAGGAATTCATTTAAGTGCTTGTGGTGAAATCTGAAGGCTCATTCAGTAATAAAATGCTTAATGGTATCTGTGGGATGAAGAATAGCTCAGGAATGGTATGTCTTCGTACCTGCCTGTGAGGCACTGATCTTGGAGGTAGGAATGCTGGAAACAAGGGGGAAGAACCCAGTTCCTGTTGCATGAAGAAGTTCACCTGTGCTGCCCCAGTGCTGCACAGCTCTCTTACCTTAGCCAGCTGTGCCTAGTGCCTTGGCTGCAAAAAAGGAAACCTGTGGTGGTGGATGGATGTGTTGAGACTGGGTGAACATTTGTGAATTAGGTGGTTAGAGATTTCCTTTTCATGTGCTTTTGTTGGTAACTATCTAAAATACTTGCTGCTAGCTGGCACTAAAATGATTCCTTAGTGAATCATTTTAGTTGGGCATTCCTGGCTTATCCCCTAGCATGTAGTTCTGATTGTTAGGATAAACAAGATGATGACAATCACAAGGTGACTTTAGGAGCAGATACAAATGTATACGTGATAAACTGATCTGATATTTAGTCATTCTCTGTGGTTGTTAATAAGTTTGCTCAAGTGTGAACAGTTTCGCTGGGGAAGGAGTGTGTTAAGGAATTATCCATCTTTCTGTTCTGTTTGTAAGCTTCTGTTTTTAATCAAGTCCTTCTAGTCCTTTCATATGCACACTAGGTGTACTAAACTAGCAAAAATCCATTAGGGAAGCGTACACAAAAAAGAAAGTTATTTTCAAGTCTATTTTACTAGAGTAAATGTTGGACTCAAAGTGACTTGTATTTGGAAAGTTTTCCCTAAACTTTATGCAAAAACATGCATTACATCAGAGATGAACTTTATCTTCAGCGTTAAAGCAAAATACAAGTACTTCCAGCTTTCATGATACTTCTGATAAGCCTTATGTCGTGCTTCTAGCTCGTTTTCAAGCAGTGTGTGGGGAGAGGAGCCTGCATTGCAGAACAATCAAGCTGTAATTGCAGGCAATCCTGAACATGAGATGTTTACTCTAAAGGGTCAGGGATGAGGAAATACTTATTTTTTTGAAGGAACAAAACCAAGCCTTAAACCCCAAATCTCTGAACATTATGATGTCTAAAAAAAGCTTTTGTAATGTTTTGATGTCTGACTCATTTTTGTCAATGCCTGGAGCTGCCAGCACTGAGTCAGTGATACTCAGCATTATGCATGGAAGGGATTTTCAATAATAACAAGCAGTACTGATGCAAGGCAGCACACTTGATGGTAAGTATGCCAACAGCACTGGCTTAAAATGGTTTTCGAGCATCCTGTATATGGCTTATATATGTTCTGCTTGCTCTGAGAGAAGCTCAGAGGGATCTACATGAGTCATTGAAGGATGTAAGGAGATCTAGGAAACTTTGAAATAAGGTAGACTCGGCGTGGCTATGATGGCTGGGATGAGGCTGTAGGGTATAAGTGGGAGCTCAGGACAGGAAGCAGTCAACACCCTGCCAGGCTGATTTTGGGCCTGGCCATTCTGGTGCTACTGCTATTCTCCTCTATAGATGTATTGGAGGTGCTTCTGCAGTCTGCTATCAGACCTCACCAGCCTGGGAAAGGTGAGATAAGAAGTTTGAGTTCAAGATTGGGACATATGAATGACCTTAGTAGGAAACTGCTCCTCTAGGCTAGGCTGGTCTAGTCAGATGGTGAGCTTCTACCATATTTTTAGTAAGGAAATTGAAGTACAACTATATGCAGAGGACAAACAGACACAACATTATCTGCTCATGGATTCATCTGTGTAGGGAATAGATAATGTCCTCAAACATTGTTCTCGGATGTTTTCCTCATGCATTATGCAACATGCTTCCCTAATGAAAGCTGGATAAGAGCACCTAAAATTTTAGAGTTACCTTCCTCTCCTGCGGAAAAAGCACTTACTTGTAGCTAGTAGTGTCTTCCATGGTTTCCTGTCATTATCTTGCTCATAAATATTTGATTATCTCTTGCCAGCCTTTGTTGTGCCAGTTGTCAGGTGATGCATGCAGCTTCCTGGTGGTGGAAAGAGACGGGCTTGATATACCCCTCATATCTGGAGCCTGGCTCTGCACAGGCACAAACAGAACTAAACCCCACAGCTGATGGTGTAACGCTGGTGTGCTGGTAGCTTCTGAAAGGCTGAACTGGCCAAGGTGCACTTGTTGGCAGTTAACAGCCAGTGGTGGTTCTTCCCATCTCCCCTTGCTAATGTGGGCTGGCTTTCTTGGAGCACACAGCTGTCCTGGCATAACTTGATAAAAATAGAAGATGTACTCCCTTGATAAAAATAGAAGATGTACCACTCCAGTGGGCCTGGCCTCATGGCCTTGGGGAAATCTACAGATCCAGTGCTTTGCTGGGATGGTTGCTCCTGGTACAGTTCAAAAAGCCAAATCCTTGCTTCCTCCTATGGCTGTCTTCTGAGGCTTTAAACAAGCTGCTGCTGTTTTCTTTTCTATCTCCTATCTAGAAAGCAAGCAAGTAGTCTGGAGAGGAGCAATGGGAAGAAGGGAGGCAGACTGCCAGAGAGGAAGGACCCTGGAAAGCTGTTCTTAGTGCTTGATAGTTATGTACATGACCCACAAATAGGATTAATAGTTATGGTTATCCAAGGTGTATCCAACATAAGTAGATATGACTTTAAAGAGAGGCACATAATAATGGGGTTACTGTGGGTGAAAAGAAAATGAAAACTACTCTTTCTTAAAGGAGAAGGGGTTTTTATTGGCTGAAGTGGTAGCTGAGATAATTTTTAACCTTTTTATTTGACAGCCAAAATACTTTGCTATTAACCTTGTTCTGAAGCAAAGAAAAGTAAGTTAAAAATAACCCTTTGCACCTGCAGGGGTGAATGAGTCTCATGACCTGTAACATCACAGATAACATCTCTGGTAGGAAGAGAACATCTTTCTACTAGGATTTCACTTGAGAAATTGTGCTTTGAAACCTGGTAGAGGTGGGGAGGAGGGGTCAGAGTCCAGGAACTGGACAGGTCATTGTTTCAAGTGCTGAAATACAGGATGATGTTGAATTTTCCATTTTTTTTTTTTTTTTGGTTGTAA
>VYZQ01059751.1:28045-38663 GCA_013400655.1 Mystacornis crossleyi
TGTGTCCCTTACGTTGTTATTCTTTAAATATTATTTGTGTTACTCGTTTTGGTTGAAATGTATTAGAATGTTTCAGTGAAAGCCACAGCTGTCTCTTCGTGCATGGATGTACACAGGCACCTAGTGCACACTTGCCTTCTGTGAATCCAGTGTGGAGCAGTTTGAAAGTTCAAACATATATTTCACAGATTACCATGGGGATCACTTTAATCAGCTTTGAGACCTGCTAATGCTGTAGAGATCTTTGAAGGACTACTGCTGTTTTCATCTCCATGCAGCCAGTGCCAGAAGGAATGAACATCATGTCTCTGTGCCGTCGCTGGAAGAGATGCTTCTCTCTAGGTAACTGTACAATGGGCAGCTGCTTTTGTTGTGCTTTACACTGAACTGGGGGTGGACAGAGTTAAGAACAACAGCTTTGGGAGTGCTTTAGAGCAAAAGGTCACTATGTATGCAGTAAATCTTTCTAAACTAGTGTTGGCTAGAAGCCAATGTTATAGGCCTCTGAGCTTTTAGTGGAAGAAAACAGCTTTAAATCATGAGCATATAATGGAAACCCATTTATTTTTCTTGTTTAAATTGTTCTCTTAGAAATCAAGATCAGCTGTGCTTGCAGCTGATATGCTTAAAGCTGTTAATAAATTGTTACAGAACAGATGCA
The DNA here is from genome assembly GCA_013400655.1 of Mystacornis crossleyi. Classification (NCBI taxonomy): domain Eukaryota; kingdom Metazoa; phylum Chordata; class Aves; order Passeriformes; family Timaliidae; genus Mystacornis; species Mystacornis crossleyi. Next base: position 28,707 of record VYZQ01059751.1, read on the forward strand.
TTACAGAGAGGAAAAAAGCACTTGGGTGTCAGAATGCTAACAGAATTGTGATGCGCCAAAGATATTTTTAGCTTCATATTAATACAGGGAAACAAGCCTCAAAGGTGTGAGGCAAGAAGGCTGTAGCTGCTTTCTTCTAAGGATTAGCTGTGACTCTCAGTTGTGCTAAGGAGATTTCTGATGTCTGTTTTTGAAATATTCCACTAATCACACAACAGATATGCTCTACTTGATAGTTATGTACATGGCCCACAGATGGGATTGCTAGTCATGGTTATCCAAGGTGTATCTGACAAAAGTGCTAGAATTCTAGGATCTTCCTTGAGCAGTGGGATTATTCACAGGAGAGATTCTTATTCTTATTTGAAGTATAAGAATCCAATTTAGCTGTAGGTTCTGCCACCTCATGTTCAGTTTTTATAAACTGTTTTAACAGTCATGTCTCTGGTACATTCCAGAAACTGCAAATAATGACACTGGAGGACAGGAGTAGAATTAGTGTTGTGCATTGTCAAATGCAATGGTTTGTGGTTTAAGTTTTTTCCTTTGTATAGAAAGATTTTTAGTAGAAAATTCAAAAGAAACTTCATTAAAAAGTTTTTCTCTCAGAAGCTGAAAGTTCACACAATGAACATAATGTGTTTGCCCAATGAATCTGCATCTGCACTGTTGTCTTGTGTATGAAAATTCTTAAGTCATGTTAAATGTGTAGCTCTAAATCCAGTGCCCTCCCCACTGTCTCAAGTGCTGAAGACTTGTTCATTTTTTTCTAATACGTGTACACGTGTTTTGAACTTGACCGACAGTTAGTAGGCCATACTAATCCAGGAATTTAATAAAATAGTAATTTGTGAAAAGAGCAGTGAAGTGGTGACATGTGGCATTACCAGTAGCAGAAACCTTGTTCCCCAGAGCGTCAAAACCAAGTAACCCCAAAGAGAGAATGCTGGTGCCTGGTACATTGGGTTCTCCCTGAACCAATGCCTCGGTTCTCTCCTTCAAAGCTGCTTTAGTGCTGTTTCTCTTGGGACTTGTTCACGTGACATTGGCTGGAAAAAACTGATGACTTTTTTTTTTTATGCCTTAGTGTCTTTATAGTATCTGCAAAGTTGTTGGAAACCTGGAACATATGGAACTCAATTTTCAGAGTTGAATCTGAATCTGAGAAGTGCAAATTGTCTGAACAGCATTGAAAAGAACCTATTTCACAGGAAGTGTTTGGATTTGAACTTGAGGGGTTTTAGTGACAGCTTGGGAAGTTCCTTGAGCTTACTAGAACTGCACTACTTGCCTATTTAAAATTCTGGTGTTGAACAGTGGCTGCTGAAGCTGAGTATTCAACTTTGTGTCAGGCTATTAGTTCTAATTTATATGCTGCCTGAAATTTATTTTTTCCTACATCAGATATGCCATTGGTTCTTATAAATCAGACACATGTTGTATATACCAAAAAACCCTGCTTGAGGTCCAAGTTACGGTGACAAACTGCTAGCAAATACACAAGTGAGTTTGGAGAACAGAGGGAAAGAGTAGAATAAGAGTGAAGCTTCTAGAAACACCATTTTTGGCCAATGCAATATGGGAACTTAAACAAGTGGTTTATTGTTAGTTTTTAACTGGTGTCAATTACTAGTTCCCCATAAGTTTTTGTAAACTTAGTCTGGAAGCGGGGGCAGGGGAAAAAAGGAATTAACTCTTTCACTTACTAGTGATACATGTTCATCCTTGGAATTTAGCTGACAGTTGTGGCTATGAAGCTTGAGGCAGAATAAGAATAGATCATGTGCAGTGTTATTAGTTCAGCACTATCAGCAGAAACCGCTTGGTTTTGACATTAAGTGAGAAGGTACAAAATTACTTGGGAGATGGAGAAGAGCTATTTTAGGCCAAGTGCTGTTTTTCTTGTGGTCTCGCCAAGGCTGCATGGGAGGATTGTTCGAGGGAATAGAAACATTCCGCCTTTATTTTGTCATTTCAAGAAGCAAAAAGAAATGCATCAAGGAGGCCTTAACTTAAACCACAGGTAACCCTAGGCACCTTTGCTTTCCCATACCTGAGTATTCTGCCAGTTGACTTTTTGCTTTGAATAATGTCTGTTATTTATACAGAGGTGGGTGAATTTTATTGAGTGGACCTGCTTCTTATCCCTTCCCTGAGTAAGAGTTTGTTCTGTCTCTAGAAATATGCAGTATTTGTGTGTAACAGTGCATCTGAATCTTCTTTGTATACAGTTTCTGCCTGAACTCCCAAGGCAGCATAATTCTGGTTGCTGCTGTTTAGTTCTCTGAAGTCTCTAATGTTCTGCTAGGAATCTATTTTGTTTGTGACAACATTTAGCTGCTTCATTCAAATGAATTTGGGCATATGCAAAAAAATCCAGGCTCCAGCTGTCTCTGTGGCATGCAATTCCATTTACAGTTGGAGGTTGCTTCTCAAAAGCAGCAGTCTTTTGTGCTTTGAAATTCTTAGAGTTAAGAACTTTCTAGTTAGTAATTTAAGATTATTCAAAAATATCTTTTTCTAGTGTTGTCAAATTTAGCTTAAATCTGGGATAAACACAAGAAAAGTGACTAAAGTTCACAAGGCATATACTATTGCTCTTTAGGCTTCTCATTAACAGGGCCAAGCAAATGGAGTTCTGGTTCTCCTAGTTTCTTTAACCTCAACTGTTGCTTTTGCATCACCTGAGGCTATAAGAAGTCTTTCATAAATGTGTGCAGTTTAGTGAAGTGAGAGCTGCTGATGCTGTGTCTGTTAACACAGTCGTCTATGAATTACTGATCCACCTATACTGTGAGTATCTCAGCATTTATTAGAACACTGCAGTTCTTCTGTAGCTACATCCCATTGGCAAACTGGTCTTCCTTGGATTGACCAGTATATCCAAGCTTTTCTTCTGGCTTAGCTGAGCTCCCATTTCATAGCAGCACTCTTTGCAGAGATCCTTGAAGTGCACTATGAGATGCTAGAAGTCCATGAGCATTATCCCATTGGCTAACTTCCCTGTCCAACAATAGTCTTCTTAGTGTTGTTAATTTTGATAATTAATGCATTGCATAGCTGTAAAGAGGAGGAGTGAAGTTACAGACCTGTGTCTGCTTACTTTCCTGTGCAATATCTGTTAGCTTGATTGATGACAACTTCCTCCTTGCATCCTGGAGTCCAGGATGTTCTCAGTCTTCTCTTGTGCTTCTGAAGCTTCATTTGCTCTTAATATCATTTTGGAGCTACTGTCTTCATCTGAGTCTCACTTTGTTTATTGGTCTGTATCTCTCACAGAAAAGAATTCCTATCTTCAAAACTGATTCACTGCTGTGCATAAAATAGCTGTTCTTTCTTGCTGTGCATCTTTAAAACATCTGCTACAAAGGTATGGATGTCTGTGTTCTGATTTGAACAGGGGAGTTATCCAAGATGTTTAACTCCCACTGTCCTAAGTTTGACTCACAGTAGGACTGTTCCATAGCTGTGTCAAGTTGCTTGAGCTGAACACAGTTTTTTCACTATCAGTTTAGCTGTTGACAGATATAAATTCAGGTTAACTTTTAAGAATAATATCTTGTGTGAAGAACTCTAATCTGTTCTTTTACTCACTTACTATCCTTGCAGTTTTTCTGCATGCAACTATTAAAAAAAAAACACCAAACAAAACAAAAAAGAAAAAAACCCCAAACCCTAAGAACCCTTGATAATCCAAACCTGCAATAAAAGCCCTTGGAGGAGGTAGCTACTAGTACAAATGTCAGACCTGAGCTTACTTCCAGCTTTTCTGTTTCATGTTGTCTTTAGCCTGTAAGAAAAACTGTACCTTCCTTGGGACTGCACGTAATGCTGTTTGTGTCTTGCTGCGCAAGCCGGTAAGCGGAGGGGCTTGAACTGAGTAGTCACTTAGTTATCTGCAGTAGCATTTTGGTAGGTAACTGCACTGATTTGTTGTCCACTGCTACTGTTGCATGGTAGCAAGTGCTTCAGCCTGTTAGTTACAAGACCTGCGTTAGGGCTCCTAATGCCTGGAATGATGGAGATGGACAGAGCTCTTGCTCCCAGCACGAGAAGCACTCCCTGGTGATAGTCTGAAGGTTGCTGTGCTTGTGTTCTCATGTATTGTGTATGTTGAAGTTAACAACCATCTTCTGTCACCAGAATTTGTCCCGGCCTCGTTGTTATCCTAGATGGAAGCACTCTTAACCCTATAAGCTGATTAGATACTACAGGCTCAGAAGCTCAGTGCCAGCGAAGTCCCAGGTGAAAATGTACAGTACTTTGCTCCTTTTCCTGCACAACTTTTTCATTCCTGTGGAAATCCTACATTTGTTACTGTCACGTATAAAAGATCATTTTTAGTAAAGAGAAGTTCTGGTTGGCCTCAAACTGCAGGGCAGTCTCTTGGGAAAGCTGAAGAAAGCTCTATAGCTGCCTATTAAAACTGGCAGGATTTGTTAATATTTTCATGATCAAAGTTAACTGGGTACCACACATGTTAACTGTACCTGCTGAAAGCTTTAAGTTCCTGAAACATAAATGATAGTAACATCCATGGTGCTGTTTTACAGAACTGAAACAGTTTGCAGTAAAACACATCTAAAACCCCACCTAGTAAATATAACTTTTTAAGAAAACAATAGCTTCATTTCTTGGGGCAACTTGCTTTACTTCTAAGATGTAGGGTAAATGTCATTTGGGCAGGAATACTGTGTCATATTTGCTTCTCCTTTAGCAAATGAAAGAGCCACATCATTTCCAGTAACTTAAAGCAGGCCACTTCTTGTATGTTTTTTGAGAGAACTGAGAGGTGTTTTGTAACTGTGTATTAACTTCAAGGCTGCTATTATGAACACTGGTATTTGCATGAAGATGATCTAAAGACATCTTGCTTTGCAGGACATATACCTACAGTGAAGGAAGCATATCTCAAAATTGCTTTTGATAATAGAAGAGCTAGAAAATAAAAGTTCTACTGTGAAATCGTCCAGATCTTCCTTTGTTCAGACATGAGTATGTCAGAATGTTTGCCTACATTCTGTTACTTGTTGAACACTGTGGCAGTTTTCTAAATTCTTAAAAAATAAAACCATAACACTGTTCATCAGTCTTGCAGTGGGGTCCCGCAGCCTTCCCTGGGAGACAGCCTTGGCCTGTGGAAAAATCAAGGAGACGATATTTTCGTGGATGTTTTCAGATGTTTATTCCTCCAGCCGCACATGGCTGGAGCCTGGCACAGACTCTCACAAAACTGCCTGAATCATGTGAACACCCCCCTAAGTAAAGGATTCTCCTGTGGGGTACATTTGAAATGGCCAGTAGGGGACAAGATTTGGGTACATGTGACCAGGGAACAGGGAAAACCTGTATGTCCCAGGGTAGGCTCCCATCCCAGGGCCCATCCTCCCAGTGGGCACCTCCTCACATCAGGGTTTTTTTTCCACATGAATTGGTTATAACTCGAAGTCAAGATATCCCAGTCCTTTGTTCCAGTGGTACAAAGCTCTCCTGGAGGACCTGGTAGCTGAAGTTCATGCCCTGTATCTCCTGTTGACAGCATGTTGTGCTCTGCCTCTTGGAAGTCCAACCTTATGCGCTTCTAGATTAACTTCTAACTGCATTGCTGTTAAACAGTGAAGGCAGCTAGGGAAATAGTGCAAGAATTAACGTATTTCGGGTAAAACCAGCTCATTTAGTCAAGCTTCAGAGTAACTGTTCATATATTAACTTGTTGACAATTCTGAAGTGCAGAACTCCTCATTTGGTGTCATCTTTGGTACACTGTGATGGTAATCCTGTAAAAAAATGTTATCCCAAGAAAGTGGTGGTGTTACTGACTCTGGGTGGCTTGTTGAGAGCCAAATTTGCATTTCAGTGCAAGGAAAAGTCCAGATTTGTCTGCCATCTCTCTAAATATGGCTCTTAGCTTCTCAGATGTTCACTTTGATAACTCTTTCTTTGAGGCTTAAACAATAACAAAAATGCCATGTTTTCTGTAAATGAGAAAGTTTGGAGGCTTTTGGTCAGGCTCTCTTTCACTCTGAGGAAAGCTGTCTTTCATATGTCTCAATTCAAAACTGTCACTTAGTACAGTCAGGGGCATACAGGGAACTTTGTCTGGCTACTTAAACTTTGACTTGTGACTGTCTAAGCTTAGAATCACAGAGTGCTTTAGGTGAGAGGACCCCTGGAGATTGTAGTCCAACTCCACGCAAGTGGAGGCAGCTTCTTTACCTCAGTGTACTTTAGCTCTTTCTTCTACTAGATCCTAGTCCCCCAACAGTGTGCAGAATCAGAAGTATGATTCTTGTCTGTAAACCCTCTTAACATTGCTTTAGTTCTAAATGACATGAAGCCTTTGCTGAACTTCTCCTGTACAAACCAGCTGTTTCTCATAGCTTATGGTTCTGATATTTCAGTGAGGGGCTTAATTGCTCTATAATCACTTGTTCTTAGAAATGGAACACGTTAGAGCAATCAAACACATCACCAAGCTAGAAGAAGTAACTAGCTGGCTAATCTACTTAAGAAAAAAGTGAAAAAATTTCAGCATGAGTCTTATTGTGACTTCTGACAGTTGACAAGCATCCCAAGTGACTCATCTTTCAAAACACTACGGAATTCACAACACTTTATTTACTCAATCATACAGAAGCTATGACTATTACTGAGCAGACATTAAGGAGAGAGATACACATGGAAAAATGTCATCTTTGCAGGCCCAGTGATGTAAGAGTATTAGACCATAATTCATTGCTTTTCAAGTGATAATAAATGTCATGTGAATTTTTCAGGGTATCAAGTCTGGTTTCTCTTAATGATGAGAGAAAGCTATAAAATCTCTTTATTTTTGTCAAGGTTTAATCCCATATACTTTTAGAAGAAACCTTGTAAAATAGTGTGAAGTAAGAGCCTTGAAGAAATGAATGGGCTTTTTATAAGGGAGTTTATAACTCAAGTCTGACTCACTGAACTCGTAAAGCACAGTGGGCAACAGTATTAAACTCCTGCAGAAAGTGTCTCATGCCTCAGAATTGAAGCAAGGTGTTTTGGACATGTTTAAATTCTGCAAGGATCTAGGTAGTTGAGTTATCATCCTTGAAGATGCTTAAGAAACAGGTAGATGTGGTGCTTTGGAACATGGGTTAGCGGGGGACTTGGCAGGGCTGGGTTCATGGTTGGGCTCGAGGATTTTAAAGGTCTTTTCCAACCTAAACAATTCTGTGATGCAGACTTAAGATTAATATGATTAGGACATTCAAAATCTGATGTAGCTAAACACGCTAAATGAAGAGGCTATGAGATACAGTGGTCTGTTATTAATACTAATAATTGAAGCATGAATAGTTTTATGCAAAATAAATTGCATAGCGGTGTTGCAAGTCCTTGGGTGAATAACAGGAAAGGTGAAAGCCTTGTGGGAGAGAGTGAAAAGTTTGCATACCCTAAAGTGAAGTCAATGAGTCTAATTCCTCTGGATACAGGCAAGTAAACACTGCTGTGAATAAGAGCTGCTGAGCCTTCAGTTTCAAGTTCCACAACTGTTGGAGGTGATCAACTCTGCTGTGTTTATCCACGGCTTTTCTGAAACAAGAAACAGAGGTGAAATTGCTTTTGCATGGCTGAAGTGATGGGTCTGCATGTGGTCAGGTGTCCTTGAGGGGAATACTTCTGAAGAGGGTGTAACCCTTGGGACTGCTGCCCACCAGGAGGCCCTCAGAAGTTTAGGGCTCCTTAACTTTTTTGGAAATGTAGGGAAAGGAGAGGATCTATAGGCAGTAGTAAAGGCCGCTGTCTGCAGGCTTTTTGATGTGATCTGCTTAGTAACCGGGAGGGAGGTGGAAGGCATTCCTGATGGGCAGGATTATTGGATAATCTTCCAAAATGAGCCTCATTCCACTAAGAGTTGAAGCAGCTGACTTGAGCCACTTTCAAAACCCAAAACCTTATTACAGCTGTTTCTACACACTTGTAAGTCTGCTTTGAAAATATTTCAGTGCATCTAAAGAATGCGACAAATTGTCCTTGAGGCACCTGTCTTGGAGAGAGCAGCCAAAAGCATAGTACACTAATTAAACTTAAATACCTCTGAACTTTATCTGCTGTATTGACTCAGTTAATCCTTAAAGTTGTGGGACAGTTTCATAATACTTTGCAGCAAGGAGAACTAGTCAGCAGGAGGATTTCAAGCATCAGAGGAAGTTACAAAAAACCCCCAAAATAAATAAGATCTCTGGAAAAAAACACCAATTTTAACACCACGTTTGTTCTAGAATAATTGCACTTGTGTTCTGGCACTTGATTAGGAAAACTGATGAAAGCTGCTTCCTTGCACTTAATGCTCTTAAGAGTATTGTTGTTTGATCCCCTTTGCAGTTACACAACATGAAATCAATGAGAAAGGACAACAGACATCCAGTAGTGCATTTAGTTCTGTTTTTCTGAAGGGGAAAATATCCACTCAGCAAGGCTGAGTGGTCTTCTGTGTCATGGCAAGCTTCTTCAGCCTGAGTAACCTAATATAGTATCATAATGGCATAGCCTTGCATAGTCTATAGCCTTCATATTCCACTTTCTGAATTTGTCTCTTTTCACAAAGTCAAAATGATCAACTTGGCATATTTTTGCGGTCTGAACTGGTATCAACTGAAATGAAAGAAAATCAATTAATTAGCCTCGAACGTACAAGTCAGCTTAACGTGTCCAAAGGATGACTTCACAGTGTGCAACACTTGCCTCGGGCAGGAGGCGGTGCTGTTGAAAGCGCATCAGTCTGTTAGTTACATCGGCTTTACTGGCCCCGCAAAGGCTGTGTGCATGACCGCGGTGTACGAGGAATGGGTAACGTTGCCCTCCAGTGGCTGACGCCTGGAGAATACCGAGCCTGCTTGCACCGGCAGTACAGAACCAAGCGCTGGGAAAGTCTGGGATGAGCAGGATCTTAGCTTAAAAGTATATTATTTTAAATAGGACACGTTTTCACACAGTTCAAGTTCGATGTGCTGAGGTTGTATAGGACTGAAAATTTCCCCTCCAACTTTAGTTAAGGAGGATGCAATTTCAGGGGCCTCTCCTATGCATTGCAGGAGTCTTTTTTAGCCACTGTCTGAGCAGATTAGCTTGTTGCAGTAGCAGCTTGATACAGAAATAGATTTGGCTTTACAGTAGTTTTACTGCTTTACAGTACAGTTTATTGCTTCTGTTAACCTTTGAATGAAGTTCTCAAATAATGCTAATATAACACCTTTACTACATTCTTATGAAACAGATTGTCTTACTCTTGTCTAGAGCTACCTGTGCTACCTTGTAAATCCATGGCTTATTTAATAAACTGATAAATTCTTAGTTAAGCTGTAAATATATTAGATAACTTAAGGTATCTTCATGGCTCAGAAGAGAAGGGGAAACCAATAAATCGTCTCCACAATTTTGATAATGTTTTGAGGCTTGACAGAGGAAACAGCTAGTTCCTTTCCCTTATGTTTTTGCCTTCTTTTAATGTAAACAATGCTTATAGAACTCAATTCACTCCAGACCGGGGGAGATGAAAATTACTTCACGCTTCTGCCGCTTAAAGTCAAAGCTTTGAAGCTGCACGTGTAAAGCAAGACAGTCTTTTTTTATCAGTTCAGTCTGAGCCTTAGCTTTAACATCAGACTCCCCAGCCGCCCGACCGTAGCCCGCCCCGCACGGTGCCTGGGGCGGGGGGAAGGCAGCTCGCTCCCGCCGTGGTGGTCTGGGCGAGCTGTGGCGGGGATGCTGCGCTGCTCCCTGAACGCGGCTTTGGGCTCGGCCGCTCGGGATGCGCTGCGCGCGGGCGGGCAGCGCCCAGGAGCCGGGCGGACCCGGAGCCCCGCGGCGGTGCGGAGGATGCTGGCTGGCTGCCTCCCTCCCACGGGAGGCTGGGAGGCGGGGGACACGGGGCGCGGGGGGGGCCGCCCGGCGGCTCCCGGCGGGAGTGGCGCTGGCACGGGC
>VYZQ01059751.1:38812-48949 GCA_013400655.1 Mystacornis crossleyi
GATGCACGAAAATGTGTTCACTTCAGTAGGGCACTGAATTTTGGAACAAGAGGACCTACTCAAGTATTTCTGGATGCAAGGATTAACTCGTGAAAATTTAGTGGGAGTTTGGGGTAGAATCCTGTAAACTCCATGAAGTGTCCCCCTAAAAAGTAGCATTCAGTTGAAGGATTAACTAGGCTAAGTATATTAAAAATGTATAGAATAGAAAGAAAAGAGAAAGTACATCTAAAAGGACAAGAATTATTACAGGAACTACAAAGTGGCATCCCTATGTGTAAAAGACTACGGTCCACTTTTGTCTTTTAATTGAAGAGCAGAGGTAATTTTCTGTTTGGAGCCTTTAATGTACGGGTGTGTGTGTATGTTAATACTTTTATTGGTATGATTAATGCCGTGCTGTTGTAGTTTGGAAACACAATAACATGGACAGAAACACGGAGTACGAGGATGCATAACGTAAGCAAGTTGTGGTGGTGCTTGCCACACTTGCCTGGGGTTAGCTGGATGAACAGATGGCTCCTGTCATGACTAAGGAGGAGCGTTATTCAGCAGGCTTCTGTTTGTTAATGCAGATGTTTGGGTTAGTGTTCAAAGAACAGTTTACACAATGAGTGTCTTTATGAAAAGAGAGGAGTTTTATATCCTGCTGTGAAGTGATGATTTCCATTATGTGGTTTATTGTGTGTATTACCAAGGGCAGTGCTAAGAATATCCTCTAGAAGGGTGCTGGTGTTCTAGGCGCCGTGGCAACTTACCTACAGGTGGTTTTGTCCTCACCTTTGACTTGTTACATACTTGTGTCGGAAAGTCTACGTTTTAGGAGCAGCTAAAATGACACATTTTCTCAGTGTCTTCCTTATTTGATGTGGGTAGCAAAGTGGATGTTTCCTTGCTCTATTTTTCCTTGACTAATTGAAGGATGAATTTAACAGTGTCCTGTGCATAGGCTATTTGTGCTTTTCCTGCTTTAAGAAGGAAAAACAGGGAATAGAGGGTCGGCAGAATCTGTAGTTTGGGTTTTCCAGAAGGGATTCTGTTCTGATCTGGCTAAATCTTATAGAAAAGTAGTGTGACTGTGCTACCAAGAACTTCTTCCTGACAGTGCTATTACTAAAGAGCAGTTGTGCTCACTTGCTGTCTGGAAGCCATCCCCTGATAGCTGAACAAGCTTCTCATTACCTTTTTTGTGTCTTTGCCTCTTGACAGGCAAATTTTGAGTCAGGAGGAATATTGGTATGTGAGGGATAGGACAAAGTGCAGGTAGTGTAATAGCAAAGTAGAGATACTTTCATTACCTGATTAGGAATCTTAGCTCCTTAGTGTCACTTGGAAATTAAGTTGACTTTATAATGATTTGCTGCTGCTTAGTAAGAAAGCTTTGATCTCTTGACTTCTAAAGGGTGACAGACATTGCCTGTGCTCTTTTCATCCTCTGGATTAGCTGTCTTCCCTCAGCCTGGTGGGACCGAAGGCAAAGGTGACCTGAGCTTCTAATATCTGAGTTAGGAGGCCTTGTGTGGAGTATGAGTGGTTGGTTATTTAGTTACTTAAGTATATTGGAGTTTCTCATGAGGAACTGCAGTTCTCTCTTGTCTTTGGACTTTCTTGCATAACTGTGTTCTGCTTCAGACTTTCCTTCAGCACTGGCTTTCTCTTACTATTGGATTTGCAGATGTTTTGTCTCCTTAGGAAGCACCAGTGTACCTCTACAGCAAGGTGCTGGGTAAGCATGTAAACACCTTTATATAAGGGCTTGTGGAAAATTGAACTGAAAATAACAAACCAGCTTGTTTTAAATTGCGTGAGTTCTGACTGTGATATTTTTGGTAGTCATTAAGGATTCTCTGAATAACAGTCGGAATTTATGAGTGTTCATAGGACGTTTTCTAAATTAAGGGTAGTGTGAAAAGCTTGCTCAAAACAAAGCAAAATACAGCAAGAAATGGAAGTGCAGACCATGGAGGAGGGTAGGTTAGTGATATGGCTTTTTGTGTAAGATGTTCTAAACATCTTTTGTGGGTAGGGAAGCACTGGTAAAAGTGAATTCCAATGTTTGTGGGAGCATAAAGACAAACTAATTTTGGATAAGTTGAGAAAAAGAGATAATTCTCTTAATGCCACTTCTAAGCAGCATGTAGTGCTATTGCAAAAATTAAGTGGATGGCAAGATGGCACTAACACTTCCGGAAGTCTTGAAGTGTGCGGATGTAGAAAGAAGAAATGTTTCTTCTTTCCCCAGGCTCTCTGACAGAAATGAGACTATGAGGAGGTGCATCGAAATGGCCAACTTCTTTTGTGTTCTTGGAACTTTGTAACAAACTATTTCAAAACTAAGTGCTGTGTGTTACAGGCTGGATTTAGCTTGGCCCTTGACACGTGCATATATACTGCTGTCACTGTTGTTTATTATCCTGTAGCAGCAGTGATTACATCTGTAGAAACACCTTTTCTACCTGCATCAGAAGCTGTTTTCAGTCCTGCTCTATTCAGTCTGAAAAACTTTATGTATATGTTACTTTTTGGACCTTTTATTAAAAGGTAAATTCTGTTTTATTTTCAGCTGAAGCATTTTAGAAGCTTTGAAATATTTAAAAAATGACCAAATGTTATTACTTTGTCCAACACAGCTGTACTGCAGTATTAAATGCTTGTTTTTATGAAAGCTAACTAGTACCTGTTTTGACATATACATAGCTTAAACACTTGTCAGTTTAACCAGAGCATTTCTGTACTTTTAAGTCCAGCAAGAAATGAAACGTTTATGTCGCTCTACACAGCTTTGTGCCACTTACTGTGACATTTGTGCTCTGGAGCAACCACTCTGCATCCTGAAGCCCTGCTTCCTGGGAAGTGGCTGGACATGCCTGCAAGTGGGAAGTAGGGAGCAAGTTTTTTATTGTCCTTTGCTTCTCTACGTGACCTTTGCTTTATTAAACTGCCTTTATCTTGACCCATGAGGTTTTTTCCATGATAATTTCTCCATCTCTTGTCCTGGTGAGAAGAGGAATGATAGATCAGGGAGTACCGAGTGTCCAGCCAAGGTCAACCCCCAACAAGATGGGAAACAAGCTTCCCTACTGCCTTGTAAAACCAAAGGAATACAGGTGGAGTGTGGTAGTAGGAGCTTGAATGCTGTGTTAATACTTCTGAGATGACCAAAATAATGCCATGAAGACTTTTCCAAACATATCCTCATTGAAGACTGGACATTTTACTTGAAGTGAGAATGTTCTATAAATTTTGTTTTCATATAGATTCAGTTTCTTGATGTTTACAAGAATCTGGCACTGGTGGCTTGTTATGGATGTATAATAGTACTATAATAGGCATTTCTTCCAGTGCATGCAGTAAAAATCACCATTTAAGTGATTTGAGGCCCTCACTTGTTGCATGTGTTAATGTTGATGCAAAACAAGTTGGACTTCTGTTTTATTCATCCGGGAGGAACAAGTGTGCTGAGATAGCTTTAAGGACATTAGAAATTGTCTCCAAATTTTTGAAGCATGTGGCTGTTGCTCTTGTAAATGTTGCTCTAGGTAAAATTCTTCTATTCCAGGCCTGGAAGGGCATCCTGGTACAAATCTGAATTGGATCTGAATCAGGACCCCAAGTTCAGTCTCAGTTTGTGACTTGAGCAGGAGGTTGGACAGTACAGCAGTCAGGAAGGGCAAAATTCAACTCGCTTTATGGCTCTTGAATCCAAAAGTCTTGTTCAGAAGTTTCTTATCAAAACAGACTTTGGTGGCTTGATTATCTTTTAGGGAGGTCCCAAAAGTTGCATTCTGATATCCAGAAAATCCTCAGTTTTGAAACTTGTCTTTCATACAGGCAAAAGTTAAATTCTGTTAGAAAAGGTAATGAGCAAAATGTCTTCACTGTTTACTTGTAAACTCTAGAGGGTCTTAAAACTCAAGTAAACAGGTGAGAATCAATTTCTTGTCTCATAAGGCAGAAGCACTTTGCCTGGGGAAGTTAGCCCTGAAGACTGTAACAAGGCTTCTAGTAGAATCGAAAGTCCCATCTTAAACAGGCTGCTGTTTATCTCTAGTCCACACTGCCCCATCAGTGTTTGTGTGATGCTTGCTGGTGACAAAACCATAGACACAATCTTTATTCTTCTTTAATCTCATATCTGTTGCGTTAAATGAAGCCAAGTGTGTTGCTTTATTGGTTTGTGTGTAGGTGCTGTAGAAGTCAGTTGTGATTTAGAGGTGTTCATGCTTTTNTGACAAAACCATACACACAATCTTTATTCGTCTTTAATCTCATATGTGTTGCGTTAAATGAAGCCAAGTGTGTTGCTTTATTGGTTTGTGTGTAGGTGCTGTAGAAGTCAGTTGTGATTTAGAGGTGTTCATGCTTTTTGAATGTGTGGCGAGGTTCTCACTGGTGAAACAGGAGTTGCTGGTATCACTAAGCAATTACTATTGACCTTTGTAACCCGAGCAGTGTTCGCTATGATCTCTGGTGGAAAGTGCGGATTGTAGTCTGCTACGTGCAGGTGAATTTTTCTGCACTTAGTGATACAACCCAGCATTCATCTTGCACCAAAATGTACCCATGTTCTTTTGGTAAAAATGCATCTATTTCTGTTCAATTTATTCTTAGTAGAGTTCAGGTGGTGGCCATTTGTTTTATTGTGTTTGTATTACATTTGAAATAATCTTCTGTTGTCATGTGAACAGATTGCTTGCCTCACTGCAGAACAGCATTTTGAAATGCTCAAAGAAGGGATGTATTACTATAATCTGAATGCTACAAGTCTAATCATGTGTTAAACTAATCCTCTAACTCTTTAGTTTTACGTAGATACTGTTTTTAAGTGAAGAAAAATACTTAGTGTAACATACTTTTTTAAATAAGCAAAAACTTGTTTCCTGCAGTGCAGCTGTCGCTGATACTGCAATCTATCACAGCAAAAAAGGCTTGGGTACAGCTACAGAATGATTATTTTAGCCATTAAAACTCACTAAAAGTATCTGTTATTGTATGGCTGGTGTTGTGTATAGAGATTATACCAGTCTGTTTGAAGCTGCTGCATCTTTGGTCTTGGGCTGTTCATAGGAAAGAACCCCTGGACAGTTAAATTGTTGAATTTTGCCTAGATAAAATGTCTGGATGAAAAAAAGCCCAGATGTGGGAGTTCTAGTGCCCTTTCACCTGCTCCACACTGACCTCTCTGGTGTCCTGAAATTGTTCTGGTGGTTTGTGGCACAATGAATTTCATAAATCAGCAGTAGCAACACAGCAGGTGAATTAAACTGGGTCCCTTTTTTTCTTTTTTTAGATCTCCTGACTGCTACTGGTCTGTAGAAAAAGGTAGAAGAGCAAGAAATTATCTCAAGTGGACCTAAGTAGAGTTTAAGAAGTGTAATAACTGCCTTCTGCATAGTTTCTGTGGGTTGTGAAGATAATTACATTTCTCTCAAGACTGACTAAATATTAATTTCTTCTACCAACCCCTTGCTTGTCACTAAAATAAACACTGCTTAAAATTGTGGTGACATTTGGAGTTAAAAATTGGCTTTAAAACTGAAGCTAGCACTCTGGCTTTTAGACACCTAGCTTATGTGTCTTGTTTGATATTTTTTTCGATCATCTTCTTATCAATGCTCTGTGTTTAAGTGAAGGGTATTTTGTGTTTGCTCAGTAACTGAGTGTGGTACTAAACTTATTAAATTAGACAGTAGAATTTCAAGGTTAACTGTGCTGGTCAGCCCTGTTTTTATTGAGTTGTACTTGCCAGCAGGGCTACTGCAAAGCAGGGATATATTACTGTGGTGATGACCTCACACGCATGCTGAAACAATGTCATGGCATCACAGCTTTTGGTACTGTTTCTAAACAGTCTTTGTTAATGTATTTGTTACTGAAAAACAGCCAGGAATCTGTTGCGCTTTTTGTAGGGATTTAATGAATAGAGGACTCATGGAAAGGCCTTTTCTGTTTGCATGCTGTAGGAAAAGCCTCCAGGGTACTGGATTTTGAAGCAAAAGTACTCTTGCTTCTATTAAATGCGACACGTGGGCTGGTTTTCAGGTTAAACTGAGCGTAAGCAGTTGTGGCAGTGCCTACTCTGTATTAAGCCTGCTCTACTGTAGGAGACTTTCCTAGTGGAAGTAGTATTTGCTTTGGTAATTAACATCAATTACATTAGTTGTTGTAGTCTTTTACTACCTATGTATGGCTGTAGGACTGCTGATACTGGGGCAGTTTGAAATAAGGTACTTCAGGTTAGAAATTCTAAAAAATCCTTACATGGCTGGGAGGTGATCCTAATGAACTAGAAAGTAATGGGTTTGTTGTGCTTCAGTGGACAAGAGTTCATAGTGCATTTCCATGTACTTTTGTCTTAACAGTGGTCTATGTAAGGCTAGCAGCTGAACTGAAGCACTTGAAGATGGTTGCTGGTGCAACTTGGGATGAAATGCAGGTAGCTCAGCCAGGCTGGGTTTGTCAGCCTCATCTTGCTCCTGAAATGGAGCTTGTGCACAAGGGTAGAGAACACTATTTGCCTGCTCAAGCAATGGTAACCATTGAGTATTGCCCGTAGCAACCTACCTTTTTACTAGGTGTTGTAAGATGCAATACTCAGATGTGCATGACTAGAAGATAATGATGTAAGAATGATCTGAAATGTATGTGCTAATTTAGTTTTTCCCTTGTCTGAAACACTCCTCAGCCTTTGTGGCTGGTTGTCTAGCTGACAGCTGTCTGCTTTTTTTTTTTTCCCTTCTTAATTTGTGTATGAAACCTTGGATTTAACTTGAATAAACTGTTCTGAAAAGCTTTGTTGTCAAATTGCAGCAGACCCAAACCATTGTGGCCCCTATAAAACAAGTTCTAATGGAACTTAACCTGCAGGGAAATTGGTGGGCTGGGTTGACATGTCCTGACTCTTTTAGACTTGTGTGAAACAATAATTTACCCCTAAATCATATGATTTGAGAAAAGAGGGCTCAGGGGTTCTAAGATGTGATCAGTTCCACCTGTAACAAACAAGGGGAAGAACAAGTTTTTCAAACAGTGGTGCCTTTAGTTGCTTCCAGTGGGAGCCCATATTATAAATGAAGAAATAAGGAATGTGGGGAAGTGGTGAGGTGCTTGAGAGGAAAACTATCCCACTGATAAGTTTTCTTCAGCTGGAGGCTGCTAGAATTGTTTTCAGTCAAAGTTAAAATTGATCCATTCTAATGCATTTGAATACTCTCAATCAGTTTCATTGTCTGTGTGGGTAATTTCAGACAACAGATTCATCTTCTACAGTTTTGCTGCAGCTTTGTTGGGAAATCTTTCAGGGTTTGATGTTTCAGTAGCTAAACAGAAGAATGTCCCTTAAACCCATTTCCTCTCTTGACAGTATGTGAACCTGTATAAATAAAATGTCTTTGCTATTATGAAGAAACTGTAGCAGAGTGCAGGGAAAGATGGAAACAAAATAGGCACTTGGACTATGGACAGTGGTCGTTCCAGAGCTGGGTGACAGATATAATGTGATGACTCCTGTTTTTTTTTGTCGTTTTGGAGAGCTTCAAGCAATAATGTCTTGCAGTATGCAAGTTGTTGCACTTTTTACTGTGCAAGAGCGAGTCCTACTCCTTTCACACTCTGTTGTGCCCCAAGCTCAGGGACCGTCTCAAACTGTCTGGAGTGTTTAAGCACCACATACCCTTTTCTTGGCTGACAGAAGCATACAGCCATAAACAGAGCAGTGAAGCCCTTGCTGGCTGGAGTCTTCCTCTGTAAGAACTATAGTCTCGAGGACTCATCTGACAGAGCAAGGCCCTTTGATTGAGTTGAGGACTGTGTTGATGCAGGCAGAAATTGCTTCCTATTATAAAAACCAACAGTGGTTATTTAGGACCTAATTTTCAGTCAACCAATAATCGTTTCATAAGCATATAGGTAATTGCTTCTTATAAGCCCTCATGATGTATTTTTGGGGGAATTTGTAAACAAGTTGATTTTTGTCTCTTTAGCAAGTTTCAGGAAAGTACACTATCCTCCCTATGTGCAAGGAGGTAGATGACCTTTCACTGTCATACACACGCAACTGCTAAGAACCTTGTTTGTGACACTTGGGTTTAGAATAACCTCCTCAGTGTTCTACATGGCAGCAGCTTGTTGGCGAGATGTTCCTATAAATGGGCTTTCTCTGTACTCGGTGTAATAACTGAATGTTGTTTTTTCTGTTAATATCTCTTGAAATATGTAAAGCTTGCTGCTGTGCCTCCTGCTGCAATGGTGACTGCCTGAAGGTAGCTTGTCAGACTACTTCTGTACTTGAGAGCTTTAGCAGAGCCTCACATGCTGATGTCAGTCTTGCTGTTAAGTGTCATGTGCCTGGCAGGACTTCAGCACGAAAACACCATTCCACTAAAGACGGTATTTGAGCTCTTAAGTCAAGCAGATCATCTTGGGTTTTCTGGGGTTTTTCTCTTCCCTCTGTGTTGGCGGGCATCTGACCTTTTGTACACGTTAATGAAAACAAAGCCTGTTTGGTGAGAGAAGAGTTCAAGTCTTTAACATTTACTTTAATTACCCAGCCCTTTTGATGTGGTTCAGGTGTCTGTGCCTGGCTTTCTTTGCTAATTGTTCCTGCAAATTGATGTGTGTTAAGGGCACCAACATGAAGTGATAATTGTTCTTCAGCTCTCGGAGAGTATTTCAAGTATGTGTACTGTGGCATGAGTAGGTTTGTGTGAATGCTGTCTAGGAAAGGACGGTTTGTTGTACTTGTGACCCCTGGAAATGGGACCCCATGTATCTCAAGGAGGTCCCGTTTTCCTAATTATGATTATCCTGAAGGTGAAGTTCATCTCAGAGTTGCCATTCTGAAGGAAGGGGTGGACGTGCATAGGATGGCTGACTGGAAAAGTGCAGAGAGCTGTGTTCAGCTGCATGTTGCCAGCACGCATACATGTCTCAAGGAAGTAACTGCTCTGCTTCTATTACTGACAGACTTTGCCTCTTCAAGGATTATTCAGTAAAATAAAACTTGACTCTATAAAATATTTTTGGGAAACAGGGAAAAAGGCAACAATGGGAGTGGTTGTGCAAGAATTCCATATGGATAGCTAGAGGAACTATACTGGAAAACTACTACTGAGTTTCTCAGTGCACTGTTTGCTACTTTTCATTTGAGCGTTAGTAAAATAACTACGTAATCCTTGTTACTTTAGTAATATGGTAATGAGTTAAAGTGTGTGAATGACACAAATTTTTTCCAAATTATACAGTGATTGCTTTCAGAAAAATCTCTGCACTGCCCAAGAAACAGTGGGGCCAGACTCAGCTGTACTCAGGTGTATCCAAATTAATTTGTTTAACAGGGTTTGGTACTGTTCCTCCTGACTTGCACAGTGGTGTAATTTGAAACATGACTTGTGTGAATTAACTTGCAGGTGTAGAAGAGAGACCTCTTCTAATGTTTGCACCCCTCTACAACGTTAAACTTGGATAGTTAAGCAAGATTTGCATAGTTAACAGCAGTTGCTTTAGGAAAAACCAGTTTGTTGCTGGTTTTCCCCCGTGTGCTTCCCTCCTCTACCCGCCTCAACCTGTTCTGTGAGCTGAGACCTCCTATTCTTGGAGTTCAGATGGCTCTGATTGAGGCGGGTCAGAGAGCTAACCTGCCAGTTATTTATTTTTAGTGACCAAAACTGTGCTATGAGCAAGCTGACTGAAGTTTCTACCTGTTCATCTGTAGATTTTAACTTTCCTGAGCTTTGGTTATCCTGAAATTGTAACACATCTATCTGTTGGGAGGGAGTACAAGGCTTTTTTATATTATTTAAAAATAAGTATAGTATTTCTCATTGAAAGAGGTGTTCTTCAGAGCCAAATCAATTGATTGCTCCTGCCCAGCTTAGACTACTAGTTATGTTTTTGTAAGAAGTTTTCTTTTTGAATAATAACATGTATCTGCTTTTTATTCATACTCGTGGTTGCTGTTCCTGGTCTGTATGGTANAGGAATTAATAGCACTTGAAGGAAGTAACTTCATTTATATAATAACTGGACTGTGTTACATGCTTTAAACCTGGATGCATGATTTCACTTCGTTGGCTTAGTAGATATCAGCCATGATGAAGTCCAAACACTTGAAATTTCTGTAAAATACTATGTTGAGTA
>VYZQ01059753.1:0-33665 GCA_013400655.1 Mystacornis crossleyi
ATTCAAAAAGTGTGCAGTACTGCACAAAAGGTAGAAGAATGCCAGAAGCAAGAGAAAGATAAAAAGAGAAAGTTGTGAGATGGGAAGAGATGTTGGCAGGCTCAGAACAAGGTGCAGTCTGAGAATGACAGGCAAATTATTAAAAAAACTACTAAAACACATCAAACTGAGAAAAGGAGGACAGAAAAACTGGCAAAGATTGTGACCTGTCTAAGAAAGGGTGCAAAATCATCAGCAAATTCTCCTTGATCTAGCAAACATGCAAGCAGCTCTTTGGTAAAGGTGTAGCAAATAGTTTGAAGCTGCTTTGCCTAAGGCCATTCTCACCATCATATTTATATATATCTTGTAACACTATTTCTCAAGTCAGGTTTCATTTTTCATCTCCTCCAAGACATCAATTGCCTACTGATTTTTTCATTTCAGAATCCATTGGCCTCAATTTGAGCACAAAAGGGATTAAGTTGCCATTGATTCAACAAGAGTGGATTAAAGTCAGAGTTGACACACTCACAGCTACTCAGTGTGGAGACTGGACCACCAAAACACCCAGCCTGCACTGAGGGCAAATATACAGGGCTGCAGCATAAACTGACAGCCAGAGCAGACAGTCAAAAATGCCAGTTCCAATGGAAAATAATTGCTTCTGTGGAATCAAAAGCTTCAATTGGTACATTCCAGTTTTCTCAAAAAACGCAAAATTTCTCCTCTTTCACCAGCTACAAGTAATCCAAACTAAAGTAAGAAAAGATGAATAATATTAACTCATCTTCTCCTAATTACATATCTTGGTGTCTACTTAGCTTTTCAGTCAAAGTCTTCTTCCACTTCTTTAAATAAAGTCCCAGTGACCATTTTCTTCAGCCATTTACACAAACTTCATTAGGCAAGAGGTNCACATAAGCAGAATCTCTTTCAAATCAAGGGTACAAGTGCTCTCTGGCAGCCTGAAAATCTGGATTTTTCTCCAATATTTCCTAAAATTACGTTCTTGCTTTTTACATCATTTATAAGAACACTGGCCATATGCCTTCTAATTCTATAAGAAATAATTCTATAGGAATTACAAAATAAGTCTCTGTGAAAAGGGTAGATATATTTTAATTTTGCTACAAAGTTTTATTTCCCATTGTTTGCTTAGAATGAAACTGTCTTAACATGCTATATGTAAAACAAGAGTAAGCCTTGCTCTCTACACCTTCTGACACACCAAGGTGATTTCCAGTGCCTGCCCATCAGAAAGTATCTCCTGAGAGTTACTGACTCCTTACACCAAAAGACAAGCAGAGATTTTTGTAGACAATCCTCCATCCGCTCCCTCAACTAAGAAACTTCCATCAGTTCTCAAAAGATTTGAACCTGAGTCCTGCTCCAACCATTTTTGTAAGGTTGATTTGAGACAAAAAGAGGTTGGGCAATGCCACTGCCTTTGTGCATCCTCTTATCAGAACCACTCAGCCAGATTTAGTGAAAATTTGAAGAGAGGAACTGAAGGTTTAGATGCATTTAGACCCCAAAAGTTTTGTGAAAAGAGGTTCCAATGCAGATGAGAGAAATTAGTTTAGCACTACTTTAATTATGGAGCCAGACATCAGAATATCCCCTTGAATGCAGACTGTTACAAATGCTGTTAGAAACTCAGGAGAAGTTTCAGTAAGAGCCTGCACTAATTTGATGGAAGATAATCCAACCACACAACATAAAGTCACAGGAAACCAAGATTTCAGTTTCCTCATTCACAGAGCACACTGCTTGTCTTTNGTATTTTCAGACCTGCTTGGATCTTCTGCAGCTCTTCTCAAGGCTTGTGGGCTCAGCACCAGGGAATTAGCTCACACCAATTCATAAGCCAATTTTACTAATATTTAGATTTTTCAGACTGGAGCACAAGAAGGGTATTCACCAGCAAGATCTTCAAGATTAATGAATTATAATATTCAGGCAGAGCAGCTAAGACTCATCCAGAGGCTGCTGTGGTCAACACCAGAGGCACCAACCCATCTTAAAAGGTTTGGTTAAAGCCTAAGGGATTNTAATCCAAACTAAAGTAAGAAAAGATGAATAATATTAACTCATCTTCTCCTAATTACATATCTTGGTGTCTACTTAGCTTTTCAGTCAAAGTCTTCTTCCACTTCTTTAAATAAAGTCCCAGTGACCATTTTCTTCAGCCATTTACACAAACTTCATTAGGCAAGAGGTTGTTCTTCACCCTGGTATTCTTGGAATCAATTCAGCAAAGCCAAGATCTTAATTTATTAGGAGAAATCATTTTGCATCCATGCATGCAGCTGAAATTGAGGCTTTTCCCACTGATTCTTAACAGAAGATGTGCATATGTTTCTATAAATCTTTAAGGCTTCAGAGTCAGATACAAATTTTCTTTAGCTTGGCTTTACACATTTTGACAGAAACTCACTCATTCTTGCTATCACTCCTTGCTGCCTCACAAGATCTGAGTTGTATACACTCATTAATCAAACTGTGACAAGAGCTTAAACCAGGCTATCCATGTTTAACGTACAAGGGAAGCAAAGGTCTGAGCACATGAACTGAGCAAAGTTTGGGCAGATGTGACACTGGCCATTGGCTCAGTGTGATTTAACAGGCACCAGCAGAGGCTGCACACACAGGGGACAATCTTGTTCTTGGCTGTAACAAACAAGGTTTCCAATATGTCCTTTTTAGCTGACGAAAGTTGTCATGGCACAATACTAACAGACAAAACCCTTCATACTGATGCCTTGAGTGGTTGCCTACAAACAGAGACTGGACAGGAGTAAGGGAATAAAGGTAGGTGTTTATTTGAAAGGCCTTCAGTGGTACACCCTGGGGAGCTGGAGGCTGCTTCCAAAATGGACCCCAAGATGGATGAGGAGTCACGAGTTCTTCACACTTTTATAGGTTTGGTCTATTTGCATACCAGCATAAATTCACCAATTAAAACTTTAGCTAATGATGTAATTTCTTCAGTTT
The DNA here is from genome assembly GCA_013400655.1 of Mystacornis crossleyi. Classification (NCBI taxonomy): domain Eukaryota; kingdom Metazoa; phylum Chordata; class Aves; order Passeriformes; family Timaliidae; genus Mystacornis; species Mystacornis crossleyi. Next base: position 2,977 of record VYZQ01059753.1, read on the forward strand.
CTCCACCTCTCTAGGGGCTCTAGTTTACACTTTCTGGGCCTAGGACAATCTGGGTGTCCTTGAATAGCAAGCTCAGAGAAACTTTGTTGGGTCTATCTGGCCTAGGAGAGCAGCTAACAACCTACAAGAAACTTCAGAGTTACGCATTAGGCAATACAGGATTTGAAAAATATAAAAGTTAAAACCTAAGGCATCAATACCAAAGGGGTTTAACTGGGTTGACAAGAGCTCAGTTCCTTCCATCTCATTCAGCAAATGAGGATTGGGGTAACATTAGGCTAAACCCAGGATTAACACAGACCTCAGGATCAGCTGTGGATTGCCCTACCTTTGTTTCTGTTGGTGTTAACACAGAAACACATTAAATGTTATTATCAACTAATACATTCTGCAGTCAGACCATATTCCAAAGAGAGTTACTACCTAGAAACACCTATAGTATTATTGTTCCATTAGAGGATAATGAGACATTTAATTCAAAATCCTCTCATTGATCTGAATGTCACCTGTAATTTAAGCTTGATTCAAAATAAAAGAAAGTGCAGTTGCATTGAATACATTATCCATTACATCACAATATTCTGTGATATGTGGCTGATCTTTCATTGTTTATTACCAGTGCCATGGAAAGTATCCACTACAGTAACAGTTAAGCTTAAAAAATAAACTATAAATAAACAAAAAATTCATTATTTCTGTCCTAAACTTTCTGCTCTCCATCTAAAGATAAAAGAACATTCTCTCAATCATAAGAATTAAACAGAAACCCTAAGGAGACCAGAAGAAAGCCTTTATAACAACTCATCTTAAAATAATTAAAATACTTTTGCAGATATTTACTCTTGCCAAATTAAAGAGGCTTTCCTCACACACATCTGAAGTACACTGGGGAAAAGCTGCTACAGAAATGTTAGGAAATGGAAGCTTTTTGTACTTGCTAGCACACCATGCTTTAAAAAAGTAATTTTTGTAGCCACCAAATACATTGGTCAGGGTGAAAAAAATGCTACAAAAGGGAAACTTTAATTATTTGCTTTAGTCCCATTTAACTCAGCAGGAGTTACCCAGGGAATACACTTCATGAAGTGCATTGTATTTTTCCTCAGTGAGGATGATCTGCTAAACCCCAGCTAAGTGCCTGGCATCATATAAGGATTTCTCATTAGATACCTGGATGCCAGTCAGTGTTGACCTTAAACTAAAATCAGTGTCTCAGGTGGTGCTTTCAAACCACCCAGTCTGCTCTCACCCACATCACCCCTCTGCCAGTACTGGGAAAACAGCAAAGGGGCAGATCCAGGGCTGCTTTCTGGACAACTCAGCCTTCCCTCTGTGGGAATCAGTAGCACAACACCCACCGACTTCAGTGAGACAGGAATAAACCTCAGAGTCTGGCAGTTTGCTCTGATCTCCAGAAAGGCTGAAAACACACACACACACATTTTAAAAAAGCAAAAGTTCTTTCCTGGCATTCCCAACAGGTTTACAATCTGTAAATGTGTAAATGGTCTGTAAATTTACATGCCCCATGTTCCAACAGAAGGTAATGGGAAGGAAAAAAGGGGAAGCTCTTTCTCTACAAGATTGTCCAGTTCCATAGAATTGGATAAATCCTCATTGAATTGACAGCATAAACTAAAAAGTAAAGGTTTATCTTCCCACTTAAGGCATCTGAAAATGTGATTTGCTCACAGTAAATACTCCTGCATTCAGTGAGGAAATGCCATGCAACAGAAAGAAAACTCTGCTGGTCACCAGAGAACCCACTTCAGAAAACTTAGTTGTTGCTATGACTTCAAGTGTTCAGGCCAATTCTGAGAATGTTCTTTGAATTTTTCTGTGGTCACAAATATGATTTAGGTAAGATATCCTTCCCTGAAGTATAGCTCAGACAAGTATGGTGATTTGAACAGTGATAATCTTTAATCTTGCAATAAATTTAGTTTTGCTCTTGGAAGTTACTACTTATTACTCAAAAGGAGGGATTTAATTCATACAAAGAACTAAAAATACATAATATACTCCTTTTTTGCAAGTGGCATAACCCTTTATTTTCTTCTGATAAAAGACTATCAGACATATGGTAAGGCACTTGTAAGACACTTCATAAATACTTCAAACACTACGGTAATTGTTTTCTTCCTTCTTGTCTTACCTTATTCATTGAAAAAATCTCAGGAGCTCTTTACCTCTTCAGCATCAGCCTCTTGATTTGCTATACCTGTGCATCACTGCACCCCCGGGTGCTTTGCCAGTGCACCTGCATCCACTGATTTGTCCAAAATGGAGACAAATGCATTTCACGGTCTCCAAGGCAGCATCCGGCTACCATGACTTACCCAAGCAATTTCCATTGGCATCTTTGCTGTCACACCCACCACTGTGCTCCCCCAGTCAGGAACAGCCTGGGTCTGCACATCCCACAGGCAGGAACAGGGTGATCAGTGTCACGTTCACCCCGTTTGGCGCAGGAGTGTTGGTAAAGGCATTCACTGACACTGGCATTGCAAAAGGTTTTCAGTTTACCAGAAAAATCTATACTAAAGTCCCATTTATCAAAGTCCCCTGAAAAGCCAAGCAGGAAAAATGGGGTTTTCCATGCAGCTGTTTCAAAAAAAGAATGTGAATTCTTTAATGTCAATAAGTCATGTCCAAGTCTCTCCCTTTTTTTACTACACCAGGCAGTGACTACCACGGCTGAACGCAAGGCAGAGAGCCTGAGACTGCCTGTTTCCCCAGCACTGATTGACTGGCCTGTATCCATGACCAGATGTTAACAGCACATGGAGAAAACCACTGGAGCACAAGTCCTCAGGCCACAAGGTAGAGTTCTCCTTCTTTCCAGTTCTCCCACTTAACTGGAATCAGAAGGGCTCACAAGTACCAGAGATGATGTGCACACCACATCTTTCCAACCTTTCCCCCCCCACCATTTTCCTAGCTAGAACATGGCAAGGCCTGACTTGCTGTTGAGATTTGTAACCTGCACCTGTGTTCTTGAAATAAATGTTTGTGTTTATCCCCTTTCATTTCTCAGCATCTCTGATTGACCTCTCCTTGTGAACGCTGAACACTGCATTAATTCTATGACTTTCTGTGTCTTCATGGATCTCTAATGATCAGAAACATCCCATTCTGCTAAAGCCTTGTTAACAGCACTTCTTGTTTCAACCACACTTGTTCTATAAGTGGGACAGACCTATAATCGGTAAATAGGATAATATATGTGAGCATGCAGATCCTTCTTTGCTCCCTCTCAGCTTTTGCAATCTTTTCTGGTATCTGTAAGGCAGAAACCCAAAAATATTTCTCTACATGCTGTTCTGCAGATATAGTGCTGTGATGCTGACTTTTCTCTGTTTACTCTTTCCAGTATTAACAGCCAGGTAAAGAAATCAACCAGCAGAGTTTTCCAGCTCAGGATAAAATGAACACCCACACTTGCCCACCTTCCTGCTCTACTTCAGTTACTTAAAGCTGGAGTAGCAAACACACAAGATTAATTTTTCTTGTAAACACAACATCTTGTTATGAAAAAAAAATCCTGAGTTTCAAAGGCTAAATCCTGTGGAACAGTACAGTTAATTCATTAATTTACTAAGAGAATGACGACACCATTGTTTTTAGAAAATCCATACTAGTGACCAGAGCAAATAAAAGCAGAATGTTCTTTAAGGAGATTTTTTTTTCCACCTGCACTTACGTATGATCAAACAAATAATTTATTAGTACTTCTGATATGGTTGATGAACTACTTTTGTTTGTCTCTTTTGATAATTTAGCAAGAGAAGATATGATGGTGATATGTTTCAAAGCAAGAAGACCATCTCTTGTACTTAGACATCATTTCCCACCTGGGAAGCTTCACCTCATCCTTCTGGGAAACCTGGAGTGAGGAAGACCTTAGCAAAAGGACCATTTCTGATGAATGCAACATTTTCTGTTTCAGTGTATATATTGCTGATGTTAACAGTATTCTGGTTTTATTGCTCTTGATTTAATGTACAATTTTAGTAACTGCTGGGGCAGAAAATTTCTGCAGTATTTATACAGGTAACAGTAGGAATCCTTTCACCCATCATCTTCACCAAGTTATTTTCCATTCTCATCTAATCTATTGCACTTACCCAACACTCCATTAGCACTTGTCTTTACACATTTTATTTCTGACACAAGTACTGCAGCTCACCTGCTGGTGATCAACTTGCAGCTCATCTCAGTTTCCATGAAGTTTCCTTCACTAGAAGCCTAATGCCCAGGGGTTTTATTACATTCAAAATGTTTTTAGCAAGAAACCACTTCAGTAGTTCTGAGGATTTTGCACCTGTGGCATTCCCTTCTTAACAAACCTTTGGTGGCATCAGGAGATGGAAACATCTGTGGATCTGGGAAGCTCAGGAGAGTATCCCATTAGATTGCAGCCACTCCTGACATTCAATTTGCAGTTAACATTCTTGACGTAGCAATTGTGCCTTGCCAGGAAGGGAACAAGAAGGGATTCCTTCTTCAGTGTCCATCTCTTCAGATGACACCTGCATGTGATCTAAAATTGTTAAATACCTTGTACGCAGCTAAACAAGTTTACTGATACTTTTCAAATAAAACTAAAAATATCAGATGTATAAACAACACAGGATACAGCATCAGTGACTGTCAGGAAGGAGTTACTCATGTGACAAATTTATCACACATAGAAAGTTGGACTTCAGGGAAGACTGAAGTATACCCCCAAGACACTTTAGTGCTCAATATCAAGTTCACCATTTTAGATTCTAGGCAAAATCATTCATTCATGCAACACTTCAAAGAACAATGGATCATAAACTTCACTAGAAACTTCAAACTGATGGAATTTCAGCCACTACTGACATGTTAAAAAAAAAAAAAAAAAGAATCAACTGTGAGACAATTTCTTAGCCTCAGCCTGGCCAGGAAAGAAGATTAGTGCATAAATATTACTATATGCACATGCTCTTTCACTTTCCAAAAATTATTTTAGCCGTGGACTGACTGCCCGTGGTGAGCACCAGTCCCAGAGTGCCTGGGAAGCTCTAAGCCGACACAGAGGGAGCACAGGCAGATGAAGTCAAATCAGTGGATTATTTATGTATTTACACTTGGTTGCTTTAGAGCCTTAAAGGGCTTATAACCAACACCAGAGGTGTTACCACGCGGTCAGAAAGGCAAGACATAAGCCCTGAAAGAAGGAACAGCTTTGCATTTTCTTAAATGAGCAGAGATACGATTTTCCATGGATCACTGAGGGAAGAAATAATTGTGTTAAGGCTTATTGCAGTTTAGGCAGGCAGAGTTTCTCGGTTGCTCATGGTGGATCATCAAAAGGCAACATGCAAATGGGGCAGATGTGAAAAATTTTCACAGGTTTTGACAGAAAAAGAGTTGAAATACTTTGTTACCAAGGTCCTTGGAGGAGATAGAAAATGACAGGGGTACAGAAGGGATGGAAGTGTCCTTTAGCATTACCCACAGTGACTCATATGGATACCCCAAGAACAACTGCAAAGTGGAGTGTGAACCTTGGAGAACACAGCTTAGAGGTAACAGGAAGCATCATCAGAGTTTTGTGCCAAAATCTATCATCTCCATATACCTTACACATGTATATAAACCATTTCCAACCAAAAAAAACCCAATACATGAAATGGCTGAAATGAGCTTATTCTTTCTCTGCTGCCACTAATCCTTGAAATCATGGATATACAAAAATGTCTCCCAAAACTGCTTGTTTCTTTGTGCTTCGAAAGGAAACAATCCATTGTCTGGTGATCTGCCAAGCAGCAGTGATACTCCATTTAGAATAGTTGCAGGTGTTAAAAGGTTACTACAGTCAAATAAATGGCTGAGACTTCAAGAATACAACCTCATTTGCGGCTGCTATTTTTAATGTGTCTAATGTTCAAAGGAAAACAAGAATAAATATTTGCTTCCAATCAGGTGCTTCATTCTCCTACAGTGTCACACAGCAGAGCACCCTGAGAAAAGCATCCTTTGATCTGGAAGCTTATGTAACTTCAGTTTTCAGTCACTTTTCATGTGCCAGGAGAATTTCAAAATTACGGGAAATCCATTTGTCAGCCTTCAGCGCAGCAAAATATTCAGGCACACCCCCACAGATAATTACATGTATATCGAAAGGATCTCAAATATTTTCCAAAAATTACCTCTTTCTATAGAGACAAGGTGAGGGTTACATTTTCTTCACGGTGGCAAAGATGAAGATAGTAGAAAGACACTTTTGACTGAATAGTAATTATGTGCTAAATTGCAAGCTAAAAATTTCAAGGTGCTGTCTTAGAAGTAGGATAGTCTCATCTGGGATGTGCTCAAGTCTGTGACACAAAGGATACAGTGAAGAGAAAATTAAAACAAAAAAAAACCCAAATCCAAATCACAGAAGAAATTCTTTAGTCAGGTGTGTAACTTATCTAAAAACATCTCAGGTCAAAAAGAAAATCTCAAAAATTATTTCATTCTGTGGCATGAGTTGGCTCCTGAACACCCAGTTTCATAGCAAATAAGATAAACTTACCCTGAATTCATTTTTTTCTCTGGGAAGAACAAAAGTTGACTTTTAAGGTCCTAAACACTGAGAAGTCAAACTTTAATACAAAGTTGGATCTGAACATGTTTTTTTAGAAATACCTTGTACCTACTGGCTCAGTACAGTGAGCACACACAATACTCCAGAACCTTCAATATCGGTTTCCTGCAACTTTTTAAAAACATGTGGCATTTATTACATCCTTTCCTATCTCTACTGCAGCCACAGAAAGAATATTTTCCTCTGTGAAAGAATTTGGGCAGATGCAGCATCTTGCTGAATACGGATTCCACTAAGGCTGAACTTCTATTAAAATCGTCAGTGGAACAGGTATGGATTTTATGACTAGGTTTACGAAAACAAAGTGTACTGAAATATATAAAAACTGATAACATGCAGCATTTTCACCAGTAAATTAAGGCTTGTGGTGACTGACAGTACATTTCAGAGGAGCAGAAATATATATTTGAGATAAAATACATGTGATTTACCAAGGGAAATGCTGTTTTCCTGGGAGATGGTCTAAAATTTTTTCTCATGATCATGTTCATTGTGATCTGTTGGCAAAAAGCCAGTGAGGCCCCAGAGGTCACAGGTTACGTTTTGGAGGACACATCAGAACAGGATCCATCCCCTGGAGCCACGCAGAGAGCCCACAGTGATTCCCAAAACCTTTGCCTCTGGCAACACAGCTTTGCTGAAAGAGTATTTTCCAAAGGAAACCTCATTTTCCAGTAAAACTTTCCAGATAACACCAGGTCCTGCTAAAACTCTAATCGACCTCTGCTTTTAAATGCAACATTTATGGTTTGCTAGATCTACAAATTAAGTATCCATTTTACATTTGCTCTGTGGTTTTTTCTTAATGTGCTGTTGAAAATGAATAAAATCTACAGTTCAGAAACCCTGTGCCTCGCTGAGGCATCTCTAAAAAAGCCCAGCTTAGAGATAACAAAAGAGCCTTGGAATCGTCTAAAGGTCTCTATTTTGTGGGCTTAATTTAATTGTCTTGCTGAAGTCAAAAACGTTCTGTCTGCAGAGCACTTGGAGCTGCAACAGTGACCATGCTAACATCAAATTCAAACAAATCACACATGTATTTTTTCATCCTGTGGAAATGGTCATGATTTACAGGAACAAGCATCATTGTATATTTATTTTGGCTATCATTAAAGCCAGGAAGATTGTTCTATAAGATATGTTTAGGTATAAGAGCAAGCCGGAGGGAACTGAATCTATAGAGAAGCTCTGCCAAAAGATCACTGTAAATTAAATCTGTTTCAGATGCATTCAAAATAGGTTGGTAAACAATTCTCCTAGAGAGCTTCCGGGGCTTTGTATGGCTTTTGAATGATTACAGATTCCTAAAAACACAGAATATCTGTGGCATAAAAATCCCACTATCAACTCCGAATGATGGCTTTGTAGGCTTAGTGGTTATCCTACTCTTAATTATAAATAAAACCCTTTTTTTTTTTAAATGGAGTTCAGCTTCTCTATATTAGCCACATTACTGGAAGAGGCAGTTTTGTCTAATTTGTGTCTTATGCTGAAAGAAAAACAGCAATTTTAGCTTCTAGTAAATTGTCCTGAAGGTTTTCAGTGCTGCCTGGCAGACTCAGATATAAAGTGCAGCAGAAATGGAATTTAATTCCAATAACAATATTCCAATTTTATACTGTGATGAGATTAAGAAAGCCAGGTAACATTACAGGATAAATTATGGCTATGTAAAACTGCAGCATGCAAAACATTAGGCTACTATTTTATTACTCAGTTACATATTAATATGGAATTAAAAGACATCATGGTGCGATTTTATTGCTAACCACATCTGTTTGCATTTTTTTTATAACCAACCACTGAGTCCTTTCATAAGAAATTTCCTTCTTAAAGCCTGAATTACCATGGCAAGAGGAAATCTTTTAAAATTCAACAATCAAAAAGGCTAATCAGAAATGCTTAATAAAGGCCTTCTACTGGAAAATGGTGTTCATTCAAAGCATTCTCTTAGCATAATTTCAAACTTTAAATGAAAAGCCTAAACCAAAATGAATTAAAATGGCGATGGTGGGGGGAGGGCAGGAAGAAAGAGAGAGAGAAATATCATAAGCTCTGCCCAGAAATACAGGTTCTCATGTGGTTCAGCAGTTTCTAGTGCAGATTTTGGTGCTGCATTTTCTGTCCTGGTACTTGGGCCAGATCCCAGACTTGGCTGCCCATCCCCTACATTTTCAAAGTGACTCAGCTCAAGACCATGGCTCACCCAGCCCGGTCACAAAGAAAGTGTTTAAAACTCACCTCCAGTACAATTCCTAAGTGCCCCACCATTCTTAATTTACTTTTTCCCATTTGCAGCCAAAGAACAGGGAAGGTGGCAGCGGGTGGATTTGTTCTAATTAGCGTGGGCAGGGCACATGTGAGAAAACTCCCAGTCATGTCTAACCCGTGCTGGTTGAGTCTACATTAGGGTGTTTTGTTTGGTTCAAAGCAGCAAGGAGGCTCTGGAGTGAATCCCCACTGTTTCGGTCTGCAGTACAGTGTTGGCATGTGTGAAATAAGTCTCCTCTGGAGGAAACTACAACAGAAGCTCTTCCCCAGGTGTTCACCTAAAGCAGTACAAATCCCACTCCCAAACGGGGTGTAGGGTTACAGACCAAGGGCTGATCCTTTGAACAGCTTTGAGCTACTTATAAAGTGGAAAAACTCACTCCAGGGCACCAGGTTAAGTTTGGTTTGAAATAAAATCTATCACTGTATGAGGCTAAAGGGAGTACTCAGCATCAGCTCCTCTGAGTGGTCTTTCCTAACACAAACACAGCCAATTCTTGTCAAATTCAGGCAAATAATTACCAGGCCTACGTGCAGCAGCACTGGTGCGTGCAGAAAGAGCCATAGCCAGAGGTCCATGGTGCTCATATAAATTTAAGTATCTCCATCAGGTGCTTTTATTGGGCGTTCAGACTGCTACATTTGCACTGGCATAAACACTGCCCAGAGCTCTGTGGAAATCAGCCCATCCTCTTTTTGTCAGTGCTAAGCATTAGCCTGGATACGAGACAAAATCCAGGCACAAAAGCAAAGCAATCTGCTTTCTCATTTTAAGGGATAAGAATGGCATCCCTGCAGCCTCGTGCAGTTATTTAAATATTTTTCCCCAGCAGATGAACCTCATGAGACAAATATCTAATTTTCTTGGAGTTCCCAGAGAGGCAGCAGTCATAAAATCCATGTTTCAGCATCCTGCACACAGCACAGACAATGTCAAGCAGAGCAGATGCGACCATGCTCTCGCATAGAAACGAGGAAGCAAACAAGTGGCCCATGTCTTCCCTGCACCTGCCAGAAAAACAAGGGAGAGGCTCGCGTGGTTTGCAAACAAAATTCGCTCTGCAGCTTCTGAAGAGCTCTGAGTAGCTCAAACCTTTGCAAAACTGAGCCCCCATATGAAAGCTATATCATCTTCCTAGCAGAGTTCCTGCACATTAGCAGCAAGGAAAAGAAATGGGAGGGATACAGCCTCAGCTGTGCCTTCACACCAGCTTGTGGCTTTGACACCTACTCTGGCCCCAGCAGGGACCACCTGTGGCTCACCCACATCCAGAAGCACGCAGAGCCACTGTCAAACCAACCTTCCTTGTCTGTGGCTCTGCAAAAACACAAAGCAAAGATAATCCTTATGAGGAGGAAAAACTGGAGGGGGAGAGAGGAAAGAAAACCAAACCCAAAGCTTTGATCAGGCATTCAGGAGGTTTATCTTGTGAATAGGGGTGCTGAGGGAAGGCACACTGTTTGCTGGAGGAATGTATGTCTGGCTGCTACTGTGAGGCACAGAAGCAGGCAAAAATGTTGAAGGAAAACCAAAAAGACAACCAAAACACAGCCCTTGCGATGGGGTACAGGAGTCCTTTCCGAGGGGTGGGTGTGCTGTGTGGAAGAGGAGTTGGAATGGTACCCAAGGATGCAGTGGTACACATTGGCTGGGGACGTCTGTATTAATGCATGAAGACATTCAGAACGCAGCACCAGATACAAATATTCCTGTCTCTCCTGCCAAACCCACACATACTGGCTGTGTTTTACCCATAGCCACGGGCTCCCATTGCCCACACAACTCCCTGGAACCTCGCAGACAACCCCTTGTGCACAAGCTGTGATCCACCCCTGCTCTTTGCTTATCAGAGTCAGTGAGGGAAGGGAACAGTGCTAAGGAGAAGCTCTTTTGTTCGTCTTCCCACAAAGACCTCCTATTCTGAAAAAGGCGCTTCCCCATTATCAGTGTCCTTGTGAGATAAACCACCCTGGGATCTGTGCCTGTCAGGAAAACCAAATTGCAATAGCCAAGAAAGTGATAATAAATGCAGTGTAAAAGCCTTCAGTATTCAAAATTAAGTCGTGCCCTACGATATTTACCTAGAAGTGATCTGCAACATTTTCCTCCAGGCATTAAACAATAAGAATTAATCAAGTTGTATGCAAGGAAAGGGCATGGCATCCCCTCTGGTAGCTGCTTTGCTTTCTGTACTTGACACACCTTTTGCCCATTTCAATTAAGGGGTAAGCTTTTAGGGCAGCTGAGCTATTTCTAAGGTAATAACACTGACTCAATGGGCAATATTTATCTCCTCATGCAAATGGTAAACAGGGGACAACAAATACCTAAATTTAGTGTTTGGCCAGGCACCAAATGTTGTATTAGGAAGTGATAGGCTCTCAATGCCAAATTAGAAGTGAGAAAGGCAATGAATTATTTGGTACACCTCTTTGTGTTTAATTTACATTGCCCCTCATGCTAAGGTCTCTGTAGCAGCTTGATATTAATGAAACCAGAAACAACTGATAGCTGATAGCACAGCTGAGTGAAGCAGAACACAAACGAGCTCTGTAAGACCTAGCACCACTTGTCAGTGGGCTTTTTTCAGCCTGAAATCTGCCGCAAGAGCAATCCCTGACTCTGCTTTTTTTGTTATAGCAGCAGGAAGGAGAAGGTCTTGCACAGGAGGCAGGGGAGAGTCAAAGTCATGCAAGCTCAAACTCCTGTTCCATAAGCGAGCGCTGGGTTGCACCATCTGTCTGGGCATTTCAGTGCCAGGCTAGGAGCAGCAGTTCAGGCTATGGACAGGATGTACTGACAGCTCAAAATTCAGCTGGCAATAAAAGGGTCAAATATCATTCATGGATTCAACTCACCTTCCAACAAGCACAGCAGGTAGCTGGGATGCAGGGAAGAGACAGGTCTTGGTGGTTGCTCTCTTGTGCCCAAAATACATGCAGCTAAGACAGGGGAGGAAGGTGTTCAACAGTACTTGATCCTTTCTCATGGCAAAGCTGGGCAAAAACATCCCCTCCGGCTGGCAAGAGGGAAGCATCATCCAGCTACTTGAAGAGTGACGACTTCAGTGGGTGACAACTGGGGACACAGAGCCAGAGGGTTGTGTGAGAGCTGTGAATATCTCACATGGGCTGGCTACAGCTGAGTGCATCTGACTGATGGAGCTCTGGTCATTTACACAGAATTTTTGTCTCTGCAGGAATGTATCAGAAGGGACCCTCTGCAAGGGAGATGTGGGGACCAAAGGAACCATGAGATTGTCACCACCTGCAGCAGGTGCAAATCTGAACTGCTGAGTGAATATGTGGAGAACCAGCATCTGCAGGGATGGGAGCATCCTTCAATGTTTTTTTCTGTGTCCTTGGAATGCTCTTAGCAGTGCAATTTAATTTTTATGGCAGATTCTGTAATCTGAGGTGGATGTAAATCACACGTAGCAGGGAAGGAGCAGTGGAGAGGATCACTTGCACTGTGCCTCTCTCATCTCATGGCAATAAGTTAATAATTCACAACTCTTTAATCCTCATCTCTGTCTATTCCCAGAAGTTTTGTGATTCTCTATTAGCTCCTTAGCTCTCAACAAATTAATATTCCTCGTACTTTGTTTGCAGTACACCCTTCATTAAATTTAGATGCCTGCCATTCATCTTGTGTGCTCCTGCTGAGATGCAATAATGGGGAATGCTGGGACCAGGGCAGTTCTGTGGGACGAGGAGGACATAGAGACATCCCGGTACCCTGCCTCCACACCTTCATGCAACTCCTGTTCTCTCAAGAATCCAAGAACTCTCTGAAGAGCCCAAAAATTTCCCACCTCTCCACAGATGGAACTTGCTGGACCTGAGCTCTCAGCCCAAAATCCCTTTCCTCCCCGTGGAAGGACCTCATAAATACAATCTCTCTGTCTTGTTGTAGATACTCTATGATGGCGATCGATTCTGTACCACTGAGCTTCTCTTGGCTATGAAGGAGTCACAGAAGGACCCTTAACACAACTGCAGCTCTTTGCACTGTAGCTTTCACCCAAACCTCCCGAAATTGTTGAGGGGGTTTTTGTTTTTTGGGTTTTTTTCTCCTGAAGAAGTCACCCTTGGAAACTATTTTCCATTTCCTACCTTCCATTTAACAATTGCTTGCCTTTTGCTTAACTTCAGGGGACTGTCAGAGATTTTTTCTTTTAGGCTGTTCTAACATCTACTTCACCTTGTTCAAGGAACAGTAAGGCCTGATTAAAGGTAAGACAAAATTTATTAAAATATGCCTCCCCTTTGGACAAGATCACTCTTTTTAGACTATAAAATCAGATAATTTCACGGGAAACAAAATTAGGTAAAACATAAATTACAGTTCTGCTCCTGTTTTAAAGACTATTTTTCTTACTGCTCCTAGAGTTCCCTGATATAACAATTATTTCAGTTTTGCATGATATTCAGCAATCTCATGAAGAGGAGCAGCCACTTAATGATACTAAATATTTGTGAGCAACATGTTTATAAACAAAGGAAAACTATTTAACCTCTTGTAATGCAAACCAGTCCTACCAATGTACAAACCCTATACAAGAATAGCACTAGAGAAGCCACCAGAATTATAACCCAAATATTTCTATAATCTTTAGGGGAGCAGAACTCGGATTTTTTTAACAGTTCTGGTAAATGAAGAGTAAAGAAATAGCTGCTGAAGGTATCAGCTCTCTCCAGTGGAAAAAACATTCCTAACAAGGCCCTGGATGTGGGCTGGTGGGAGGAACCCCATGACAAATATCCACAGCTGGGCCTCAGGGCAAGCAGACCCCGTCCTTCCCATGAGCTGTGAAACCCTGGCTGGTAGAGGTAGAAACTTACCCTTCAGAGCAAACATTTCATGCTTTCTTGATGCATATTCAAAAGCTTTTCTTGTCAAATGCCAATTTTCTTAACAAATTTAAACACCTCATGACATTTTGCTTCACCTGTCTCCTTCTTGCAGAGTATTGGAGGTGGAGAGGACCCTGCACCCACCTTGGATGCCCTGACCCAGGGGTATCAACACTGCACAGACTTATTTCCCTGCACGACACAGCACAGGCTGAGCTCCAGAAACACACGGGAAAACTCAAACATAAAATTCAATGCCTTCTCAGTTGCAAAGAAAAGCACATTTCTTCCCAACACAACACATCTGACAAGCCTTTGTTTGGGCTTTTTTCAGCAACGATCCCACCAGCACAGACGCAGGGGAGCTGCCCTGCAGGATGACTGAGAAGAAAGGCAGCAGCAGGGAGGAGAAGTTGTAAGCCCTGTCCGTGGCGGAGAGTGACAAGCCAGCAGCCACAGCCAGGACTCGATTTGGACAGTGACCCGTGCAGCCTTTAGATCACAGCTTGCACCTTCCTCGAGGGTCTCTCTCCTGCCCCTTTCTGCTTGCGTGCAGCATGCGCTCCGATAGCACAAGAGTTTGTCTTCTTCTCTCTGTATTGCAACAAAGAGAAGAAGAAACCCGTCCAAACTCGTTCTCAACAAAAGATGCTTACTAAATATGCACATTTTGTGAAGCTTCTGGTAGTGTAGTAGCTTTTTATTAACCCTGAAAATACAGAGCAGAGGGCTTAGAAATAGTTTAATGTCTTTTACTACACCAAGCTTCAGTGTCTCCTATCAGACACTGGACTACTACTTAAAACTTATTGAGGGCATTATAATCTCTCCAAGTCCTGTAGGGAATTTATTTTGTGCCACTGTTTGTCAACCTGACTGGCTGAAAGTCTCCCTTACTACCTTAGGAAGCTCAGTCTCTGCCAGCTGTGCTGGGTCTCCTTCATTCTGATCAAGTAAGAAGCTGTTTCAGTGGAAATATACACTGAAGCTGCTTTTTATCAGATCAGAGACTGCAATCACTAATTCAGGCCTCTCACAAGGATGCAGAGAGCCAAACGTCTCTCTGCTTTTTTCCACAGGCCTTGATGAAGCTGGCATTATCATGCTAAATTACAGTTCAGGACTGCTGTGCTCGTGCAGATTTATCAGAAGAAAGCTATTAAGTGTCTTCAGTACGGTGCCAATTATGCAGTTCCCAACACATAATTAAGTAAGGCCCCAAAGTATGTATTTTAATCAATCCCTGTTCAGCAAAGCACTTATGTGCTGGTGCTTTACTTCAACACTCATCTAGCAAGCACGTAGGTCCTTTTGTGAACAAGAAAAAACATGGGAGCAGAAAGAACTGTTCCACCACTGCTATTGGCCAGGCACTACTGAGATAAGATGCTATATTACTTGGATAATGGCTTATATTTTCAAAGTATCCCTATAAATCAGAAGCCAAGACCAGTTTCTAGATGGACCTTGGCACAGAGCTGTAACTAGGGCAAGTTAAGGAAAAAAATAAGCAAGTTCTGGAGGAATTGGTATTCTTTACTCTGTGATATGCAGTAGGATAAAACTTGCAAACTTGAGGCAGCAGAAATCTTCTTACAGGCCTGTAAAACTAGGATTTATCCTGTTTGAGCTGAGCTGGCCCCAGGTAAGCCACGCTGTCTAAACAACTCACCCAGGATTTGTTTGCAGTCAGTGCAGAACACACGTAGATGCCAAGGAGGAGAGGAAACGGCCTTAAGTTGCACCAGAGGAGGTTTGGATTGGATATTAGGAAAAATGTCTTCACTTCAAGGGCTGCCAAGCATTGGACCAGGGTCCCCAGGGAAGTGCTGGAATCACCATCCCTGGAAGTGCTCATAAAACACATGAATGTGACACTGGGAGATGGTTTAGTGGTGCATATGGTGGTGCTGGGTTAGCAATGGTCTTTCCAGCCCCACTGATTCTATGAATCCATCCCATGTGGAGGTTTCCAATAAGGGTAGGATGAGCCATGCTCTGTTTCTCTGTTGTTTCTGCTGGAAAAGCCCAGATAAGTAGTTTAGATTAAACACGTGAGTTTCATTCAAGTGCCTATCCAAGCTACCTCTCTGTACTAATGAAGAAACTGATGTTGCAGACTAATTAGACACAAGCTAGACACCTAGGCTGAAATAACTCATGCCCTGAACATACTTATTTCCCTCCAGCCTGGCCTACACCAACTAGCTCAGCTGCAGAGAGGGGGCTACATCCAACCCCATAAACGTCAGGGCCAAGCACTGCTTTGGGCACTGTGTGTTATCACAGACGGCCACCAAATGCCATCCCAGAATAACACTGGTCTGGAGTGACTCCCTTAGAACCACAGTGTGTCATGGGAGCTTGGGGAGTGAGATCCCTGAACACCCCAAAATTAACACCAACATTACCTAAGGTGAACTCCTCCCTCTCTCGCACCTCCTTAGGGTGCAGCAGATCTCCTTCCACCTGCCAGACAAAGCAAGAAGCAAAAACGGGAGGTAAAGGCCAATCATTTACACACATCATGGGCTCTCTCAACAAACATGGGCAGCTCCATTTGACTGCTCCCACTTTCAGCTGGCATCAGGCATGGATCATTTCAGAGCAAAGCGGTGTATTGTCCCAAAAAACAAAGAACCTATGAAAAACGTGTATTGACTTAGAAGCTGCTATGCAGCCTGAGCTGCAGCACTGAGAGCCTCTCTAATCCATTACAGCTGTGCAAAAGGTAATAAAACTACTACAAGGTGCTCTAATTCCATTTACTAATAATCATAAAAGTATTTGAGATGCGCCTGATGAACCGCCTACAAGATGCATTTTTCAAAGATGATTTGTAGTCCAAAGAAAAGCCTTTAATACCATATAAATTAGATTTTATGTACAACAATATTTAAAACCATTCAAAGGAGGTGTTTTGTTGTTTTATAGTCACTGTTCAGTCTTCACTGAATAATTTCTTTGAAGAAAATGCTTGGCTTCTGAGTCCTTCCCAATGAAACATAGAGCAGGATTAATATCATAATTTATCGGGTTTTTATCTGCAGATCCCATTGTGTTCAGTGTAGCTCTACCCAGTTAATCTGTACAGCTTCTGATGAATTGCATTTACTGAAACACACAAAATTATTTTTCACTTAGCAAACATCGTGAGTGGCTCCACTGAAAAACCAACTCCTACAATATGCAAACACACAAATGTTTTCCTTCTCCAGAAATAGGGGCTGGGTGTGCCAGAGAAATACACAGATAAATCAATCAGTCATTGATTGATCTGCTGCAGCACTGATGTCAGCTAGTTTGATAGGTTGAAAGTGATTGCCGTATTTTTATTTTTGCCTTACCATCAGCTTTTGACATCACTAGGCACTTGTGTGGCATCTCAAAGAAAAGGGCTGGTCTTACTCCAAAGCCAGATGCATGTGGGGGTTTCTCACACATTTGCTTTATGCTATCTCTGATCTGTCACTCCTGCATAAAAATTCTCCTTAAGGGTACAATTTCCTTCGCTCCCATTTCCTCTGGGAGAGCAGGAGGTTCCTGCTGGCCCCTGTGGACATCAGACTGTGTGTTACACTGAATTTTTCCATTACACTGCAATACTGGTGATGTCTCCACTCCTCGCACCTGACACGGCCTTGCAGAGCAAAGCAGACACCAAGCACACTCTCCTGCACCCATGCCAGCCTGACTCCAGGCTTGCCCGAATCTCCTCTCCTCCAGCCCACAGGAATCCAAACAAGGATCAAATCTTCTTCTCCCATATACAGAATTCTGCACCCACTTTCCATTTGTAAAGCTGGACTAGGAACACTTGCCCTCATCCCTCACAATGCCATGTGATTAAATATTTGAGTCACAAAGAAGTCAAGTTTTTCATTTGTCCACCAGAGTAAAACACATTTGCAAAAGACAGTCTATAAAACACAGTGAAACAGAAAATCTGTCTCTCCACAGGTTTTCAGAGCCTTTTCAGCAAACCCCTATGTCACCATCAAAAGTCTCACAGAAGCAGCAGTGCTGGCTAACACTGGCAGTGATACGTGGGGTATGTTAAAAGCAGCACAGTCTCACACAAAATGCCTCTGCCAACTTCATTCAAACTTCCCCCACCTACAGCTTGTGCTTGTAAAGGAAAAAAGAATAAAAGAAAGCTGGAAATCTGAGCAGCACAGTGCTGCCATATATTTTTTTTTTTAAAGTAAGTAACAAGACCTATATTGTCATCAACTTTTATTCCCCTTTTTACCCATTGGTGGCACAAAGCAAATGCCCTATCTCCAAAAGTTTTCCTTTTTTTTTTTTTTTTTGCAGGCACAAGGGGAGTCTCTGAGATCAGCTTGAACAGCAGACGCAGAAGGAGGAACCCTCTGAAATTAAATACCACACACTGAAAGCGGTAGGATGAAAAAATTTTGACAACTCTCCCATCCTGCCCTTCCTCACCAAAGAAATGTTTGGGAAAGAGGAAAAAAAAAACAAAAGAAATCAATAATTTTGTATTTAGAGAAAATTCTTAATTAAAAAAAAAGATATTACCGACTCTGGCTTAAGGATTTGCTTCTGCAGTAAATTTGATCACTATAATGCCCCTTGTAATTCTCAGTTACTTACAGTTATACACATACAACACACAGACAGTCCCACTCAAGTGTAACACAGACTTTTAGACTTTTCTCCAGCTTAACTTATCATTTTAACCAGTTTACGTTGGACTGAAGAAAAATATTTCAACTGCAACAGAGGAGGAGTTATGTTTTCATGGTTATATTTTCATGATACACAAGAGTTTTAGCCACACTCCTGGAGCTCAGCCCCGCTGGCTACTGAAAAATCACCATCCCCAGGAGAGTCTGAGTAACACTACAGGACCAAATCCAGGGCAGTTAGACAGACTCAGCAGAGTTTAATAGACTCATTGCCCACCTTCCTTCATCTCAGACTCCAAATAAGCATTTGCACCGTTCAAATCTCAGCCCATCACTTTCCCTTCCCCTACACACGCTGCCTGCCCTGCACTGCTCACGTGTGTGGGCCAGCAGGGGATGAGCAGAGCAAAGGGTGCCCCTGATTTCCCTGGCCTTTCCTTCAAGCACGGTTATATTTGGAGCAAGACTTTAAATACACACAGGCAAGTCACTTGTATTTCACTGCAGTCAGAGCAGCTGCTTTATGCCCGTCAGTGGGACTTAGTCCTCTAACCTGAGCAAAGCAAACTTCTTTTTGGGAAATTCCACCTGATCCCACTCCACAGAAATTCAAACAGAAATTATTCACAGGCAGTGCTGGCACAGCAGCCCAACAGTGACTACCAACTAAGCCTTCAGGGAAGATTTTGGCTGGTTGGGCTCCATGCACTATAAACTATAAAAACAGGAAAAGGCAGTAGGAGAAAAATTTCCATCTTTTCCACTTTGGCGTTACCTCTGCTGCTGTCAGTACACCTCCTATGGCTTTCATTTTCCAGGTAGCAGAAACACAAAAAGAGGCATAAATCCTGTACTTCTGATTCACACCCAACATAAAACCTTTGGAGTCACCCACCTTATGTGGCAGCTGACCTCTGCACTCACACCCTCAGCAGTCATTCTGTCCTAGCACAACAGAGAACACACTGTTCAGCTTGAGCTGAAAGAAATGGATAAACTCTTATTCCACAGAGTTATCAACAGAAAACTAGAGTGTGCATCTCAAATCTCCCAGCACAGACCACACTTTGCATTATAATTTGGTTTGAGCAGCAAGATGCTTAAACTGAGAGATGAAAATCAAGGCTGGGAGGCAGCTGCCACTTATACCAAACCAACGGGGAAGACTGAACAGCTGCAGGTGCTTTTGACTCCTACAGGTGTAAAGCATATGCTTGAAAATTGAGTGAGTTGTTCCAGTCTGAGCTGAAGTACTGAAAGTTTATATTTTACTTAATTTGTTGTATAATTATAAATGTCCCAGTTTAATTTGACTTAAATGTATTTCTGCAGGAATAAGCAGTGTTTTTCTTTACTTGTCAAATGCTCCCAATGCAAAACTTCTGACAGCCAAGATGCACAAAAGTTTGACTTCAAATCTTCAGAGGGTGTGTGAAAACAAGAAAGGAAAACTAGAAAATCCCATGGGACATAGCTCAGAGGGGAGATGTTTCAGTTATTGTTTTCTGCATCCATTTTTTATTCATCAGTCAAGAAAAATTCAAATTCCTCCTTAAAACCATAGGCTACATTTTCAGATTTACACTTTCAGGGAGGTACTAGCAGTGAGTGCTGAGGTGTGATGTGTGGTGTAGTGCATCCCAGACAGGCCATTCACAGCCAGGATTTAGAATTTGGACTGCCAGCAGCCACATGCAGAATAACCTTTCCAGGGCAGTTTCATCCAGTCAGGGAAGATAAAAATAATATGACTGACATGGATACTCAAAAAAGCTGTCACACCGTGCGTGTACCAGTAGGAAACTCACTGATTATGTCCTCATGCATTATTTGTTGAAACTTTCTGCCAGAGACAACAATTTCCAAAAGAGATGGAAAAAGGCTATATTAACCACTGTGCCTAACAGAATGGGGCTAAGAAGTCTTGGCTGGTTTTAAACCCAGTCAAAATACCCCCTTTTTTGCCTAAAGGAATAAAGGATGATAGAGGCAGCAGAGTTTTAAAGATGGTGCTTAATTTATGCCCCTTTCTCAGGGCAAAACTGATTAATGTAACTTGAACACTCACATCTTTCCCATCACAAGCAACATGAACATGACAGCGTCTCCAAAAGAAGCATGAGGTTCTTGAGGCATGAAAAAGACATCCGAAACTCCCCCAGAGGAATATCACAAACCAGGCTGAGCTCAGCAGCCAAACTCCCAGAAAGGGAACTCTCACACCTGTGTCCATTCTACCAGCTCCGTTCAGATCCCAGGCAGATGCAAACCCATACGGAGCAGGCTGCAGGACCAAGATGTTGTTTACATGGAAAACCTGCCTCTGCGAGACAATTTTATCTGCAGCTGTCGGCTCGATCTCGTTGGAGAGAAGACGCCCTGCCAGCGAGCGTGGGCTCTGTGTCTGTGAAAGGCAGGACTGCTACGTTTCCAGTGCCACTCCCCACTCTTGAACGCCAGTGCTACGTTTCTAGCGAATTACCTTCCAAATGTTGCAGCACGACATGCTTTATAGGAACTAATGAATCACACAGTAAAAACTAATTGCAACTTACACACTGTTGCGAACTGAGTTTTGCAACATAAAAGCAATCAGCCAGCAATTAAAATGCTAATATGGGGCTGAACCTCATATAACAGTTTGCCAAAATCTAGTGTGATACAGTGCTTCCTGGAGTATTTGGAACAGATGGAATTTAGTTAGTAGGTAGTCATTTCATCAAGCTTATAAACCTTACCATGCTGGAGGAGGGTCCCCACTATGATATATTACATATTTCCAGTATTAGAAGTGGCAGTAAAGGATCATTACATATTTTCTTCTTTTGAATGCCATCTTCTATTCTCATATAAATGATTAATAAACTCTTAGCAAGTCAGAAAGGAGGGGTACATACCAGATGCTCTTTCCAGACACAAACATCTTGAATTTCTTTCTGTTGTAGTATAGATGGACTCCAAATGTGGTGGTGGACATCATCAAACCTACTTTTCTTTTTAATTATAAAATCTTCTTTTCACAGATTCACTAATGCAAGATTATGAATTGAGTGAAACAATTACATTTTAATTGGGTTCACCTCCCCCACATCCACTTATTCTTCATTACATTCTTAATACTAAGACAATCGAAATACATTAATTAATTCAAATGGGGAATTATTAATTTTCAACATTATCAGCCTTGGAGAAATTACCTCTGGTCCTGGAACAAAGCTCCCAGGAAGAGCTTCTTCCATTGCACATCAGCCTTAAAATTGGTTCAATCATTTTTGGCAGCATTGAAAAAGCATGAACAACCTTTGTACTGAGACACCTGCAAAGAGAAGTCAGGGAGAGAGACCAGAGTAGGCACCTGGAACTCACCGGTGTATGGTGATGCCATCCAAACTCCTCTCAGCTGGACACAGAACATGAGAGACTCAAAAATGTCCCGGGTCTTGCCTGCTTGGATGAAGCTGCCCTTTAGCCCCAGGGAATCTTGAGTAATGAGGTCTTGGCTCTCAGGTCCTTGCAGCCCTCCAAGCACGAAAGCAAGACAGAATCACTGCCTGGTCCCAAGACATAATCAGGCACAGATAATTAATAAAAATAACAAAAATGGACTAAAGTGTTTTCTTCTCACACGTCACATGGCTTTCATACCCTCCCTAAGTCTTCTATTCAAAAATAAAACTATTTTTCTCACATTTCCTACAGTCCCTTTCCCTGTGCAATGCTCTTCATGAGAAGCTCTGCATGGAGGACCACATTCCTTGATTAATATCCCTTAACATTTTATCCCTAGCATCTCCAAACATCCACTTTCCCCATCTCCTCACCACTCCAGCCTAAGCTTCAGAGAAATAAGGAGCTGCTGCTCGCAGCTCAACCCCAGCAGTAAAACCCCACGCTCAGCACACCTGCACTCCCCTCCCATGCACCCACCCTAAAAGGAAATAGGACAGAAACTGCAGAAACTGTCCAAAGGCACGAGAGATGCCTAAAATGCAGAAGATGTGTCCAAAAAAGCAAGCAACACCCTCCACCTGCTGCAAAGAATGGCAGGGACCCTAAATGAGAGGAGATAGGCTGGGGTTTGCTGCTGTGTTCACTGCTACAGCTCCACCATCACATCAGAACAGAGGGTGTCATTCTGAGACAACTTTAAATTTATGAAATAGGAAACCTACCGCTCAGGGTGCAAAAGGTGAATCGCCATTAAAGAAGTGACCTGGACTCTGAAAGAGGTCTGTCAGCAGAGGAATTGGAACCTTAAAGCCTGATTTCCCAAATTACCACTCTGAGATAGCTTTGGAAGAAAACTGACAGGAGTGTGGAGGGAAAAGGCACTTACACGTAAAAGCAGCTTCATGACAGCAAGGCAGAGCCTCCCCTAGCCAGACGAGAGAAGGAGCAGGTTTCAAAAAGCCCTGGTATTCCTGGTTGTCATAGAGATTTGCCTCTACCTGTTTGCCCTAGGAACCCAAAAAATGTTGCGAGTGTGATCCATCATCAAATCCGAGGAGCTCTGGTGCTCAGCCCCACAGACAATGCATCCCTACAGATACAACCTATCTTTCTCAATGAGGGCTTTATGTTAGAGAATAAAAGCTGCTTGCTCTAAGGTTCTCAGTACAGAGGAGAGGAGCAGCACCTTTATTTCACCCCAGTGAGCAGAGAGAGTGTGTCCAGGTGAAGGATGTGCCCCAAATCACACAACCTTTTGGATAACCCACCCAGTGCCATTGTCATCACATCGTTCTGCTTCACTCACAGCACACCCATAAGGCAGTAAAACTCTGAATTCCTCCTTCCAGTCACCAAGTTCCCAAGCCCACACACTTAACCCTCACCAATTTATGTGCCAGCCAGAGCCTGGAGGACCACCACCGATTTTCAATCGTTCGTTCATCTTACACTAGGTGCAGACACTCCAGTCTGACCCAATTCTTCCGCTTTATTGGTAACTGTGACCTTGAAACCCATGCATCGTGTACAGGGGGAAACAGCTGTAAATAGTTCTAAGCAGAGAAAGTTGGATGATATTACAAACACGTCAATGAAATAGTGTTGGTTTGTGTCTCCTGGAAATCTGGCCCCCTTAATGTGCTTCTGTACACATTTACAACAAGCTGTAGGCACACATATTATCTATTTTTTACCAGGCAGAAATAGCCACAGTGCGCATTTGAAGCATAAATACACTGAATTTAAAGGTAAGTGAACTAAAGCAAGGCTGAGATGTAAACTGGACATGATAAAAAATGCAGCTGTAATTCCTTGCAGTATTGAGCTCTGTCATTCCATCTGATGCCTTGGGATAAGTATTGCAATAGGGCTGAAG
Organism: Mystacornis crossleyi; assembly: GCA_013400655.1. NCBI lineage: Eukaryota > Metazoa > Chordata > Aves > Passeriformes > Timaliidae > Mystacornis > Mystacornis crossleyi. Next base: position 26,705 of record VYZQ01059753.1, read on the forward strand.
ATCTCATTTCATTGTACCCTGAGAAGGGAATGGGTTCAAACTACCTGCTCTGGGAGCCTTAGAAAAAGACTTATTCAATGATTTCATAATAATTTGCTTTCATGCAAAACTTTGGGATAAATGGGAATGATTCAGCATACCTGAAGTTCTGCTGTCATATTATTGTACCTGTGTGTACCACAAAACATCTCAATGAGCAGTAAAGGCAGAAAGTTCTCCTCTGATTTAAAAGAATTTCTTACAAAGAAATAGAATTCTCAAGAATGGCACAAAAGCAACCAGATAATCAAAAGAGCTCTGTGTCTTCCAAATTCCCACTTTCTTTTGTTTTATTCTCATGTATCTCTCTAGTAACACAGCAGAGTAAAGGCAGGGAGGAAGGAAAAAAGGAATTTTGTAGTTAGCAAGGGGATTGTGAAGGGAGTTTAATGTTCAGGAAGAATAGGAAGAAGACAAAGGAGTACAGTCGTGTGAAAAAGTACTAAAAAGCACTTTCTCTTCCGACATAAGGTCAGAGGAGGAACCTGGCATGCCACACTTCACTCCTTTGTGAGTGAGAGATCGAGCAGTAACTCTGCTCATTGCCTCTGGAGCAAGCCCCAAGTGAGAAAATAACTCAGGGGAAGTCTCACACCCTGTTCCTTCGCAGGCAAATATTCATCTGGGCTGCACTAGTGACTGGGGAATTTGCATTTAATTTCAGGAGCTGCCCTCCCACCCAGAGCAAGAGCTCTCACTGTGGGAAAGCTCAAAGTCATTTTTGGAGACTTTCCCTGAGTGGGGCTCAGCTGCAGGACGTGGGGCCCTGGCTCCTTATGCACAGCAAAGGACTGGTGCAGGTGCATTTTATGTAGAACTCAACATCTGTGCTACGCAAACTTGCTCAAGGCCACATCTCAGCACCAGCACTGTGAGAAACCAGCACTGCTCTTCAGCCAAACCAGAGCAGTGCAGCTCCTGGGATCAGTGATAAAGCCAAACATCCAACTGAGAAATGAGCTGAAATGGAAATTAGACCATCGTGAGAAATCAGAAACCTGACTGATGAGTCTGGGACTTATGCAGCCAAAAAGGGCAACTGCCCAGACCTTCCTCACCTCTGAGATGGATTACAAAAACAGAAAGAAATTACACACATGGGCACTTTTTAATAGGCTGAGCTCCTGCAGCAAGTCCTCATGCCCAGACCTTCTTGCATGATATCCCTGACCTGGGGCACTATGGCAGCAGCTGCCAGAATTTCTTTTCTTAAAGAAGCACTAGTGAAGTGAATGAAATTAGAAGATATCAGAGGCATCGTGGACCACCGTATATTGGCACCAGTAGATAAATTTGATGCAGGTGAACCACAGGAATATAAGCACAGACAGAAACCTGCTGGTGGACAAGGACAGAGTCACAGATGTAACCCAGAGCCCAAATCAGCCCTATGAAGGAGCTTCACAGCAAGAGGTAAGAAAGGCTGGAAAGGAGGGAAATGGTCAAACCCAGGCACTCTGAAGGATCGACTCAGTGAGAAGTGAACCTTCAGGGGCATTTCTGTGTTGTGGCTAAGAGTTTTTCAAGTGGCGAACAATCCCCACTTCCAAACAGCCCATAAATCACTCAAAAATCACCATCGTGGGAGACCGCAAATAGGAAAATGAAGGTAAAAATTAGAATGGGGCAAAGGGAAAGGATGTTAGCTACAAGGAAAGCCTCAGCCTTTCCAGTGAACTTAACAAAATCAGGGGTAAAGAAACAAAGCAGAATGAACAGAGAGAGGAGGAAGAGCGAAGGTGTGAGTGCTGTGTCAGTGTGCGGCCCCCTCCACACTATGGTCAGGATTGTAAGAAGGAAAAGAGCAGGAGCAGCACAAAAATAGGTCAGGGAGTGAAGGATATGGGAAATTCAGGCTATTTGAAAGAGGCATATCTGAGGGTCATGACCTGACAGCAGTGGGATGGGATGGTGGGAGAAGACAAAATAGGAAGAGGAATGAAAGGAGCAGGAGAGAAGGTACCCAGGCACCAGTGGGATAGCTTTCACCAGAAAAGTTGGCAAAAACAATTATTAAATAGCCCTGTATGGGCATATGGGGGTTTGTGCAGTGAGTGTGGGAGATTTTTTTTACCCTTACTATGAGATGCTGGTGTACAGATCAATTTTCCTCAAGCCAGGTCAAGATGCCCTGGATGAAACCACTGCCTGAGTGCCTGGTCTGTCTGTGCTCTGGTGAATCCCATAATAGCTTGGAAAAGTGAAGGCAGGGAAATGCATGGAAAGTGCTTGGAAGCAGTCAAGAAAACGAAGTGAGATTGGAAGAACTGAGCTCCCCACGGAGGGCACTGACTTTATACAAAAACAATGGGCAAAGTCAGAAAGGTGAGATTTGATGAGGACAGAGACGTCAGGTCAGTGAGATGAAGGCTATAATTGAATACAGTGAGGTGGCAGCAGAGGTAATTAGGGCTCAATATGCTGCAAAGGGCACAAATTAAATGAGGATAAAACAGAAGTTAAAGCACAAAGACAGTCAGCGTGCTGGTTTTCTTTGCCAATGGCAATCCGGCTGATGAAGATCAATTAATTGAATTCAAAGAGCTGGGATAAGCCAGGCCTCCTGGGAAAACAGAGTTTGGGTTGTGAAGAGGAAGAATAGAGCTGCTGAAAGAAAACTGGGTGGTACAAAACAAAAGTAATTTGGGCTCAAAAGAAGATAAGAGGGAAATGCCATGAAAGGAGAAATTAGGAGAGAGTGCTGGCAGTGCAGGGAGGAAAACACTGAGAATTAAAGTTTGAGAATAGTATCAGAGTGGAGAAAAACTGAGGAGTGGAAAGGAGAGCACTATCAGAAAATAGTAGGAATGAGGAAAATAAGTTCAACTGTGTTGTTGTTGTCAGACTGGAGGGGTGGGTAGCCACAGACCTCACCAAACCCTCTCCTCTCATCAGTGGCTAACACACCCTGCTGAAGAGCAATCAGAGGAGCAGTGCTCCATTCAGCACTGGATTTCACCTTCTTTTCTCCTCCCTTGGTGCTGAAGCCATGATGAAATAGAGTGATCTTCCTGCTAAACTATGGAAATAATAACTGGAAACCCCTGATAATAATTTTCAGAGCTTCCCTGTGCTCTACTCAATGCTGCTGGGGGAATTCCGGCTTTATGGTCGGAAGTTTGTCTGCACCAAGCCATTTCCCAACCTTTTGCAGGCACATGGTGTTCTCAGAAGGCAAGATGCAGGGCTCCAGTCCTCCACTGCCTGGTGCCAGGGAGGCTCTTAGGTTGGTGCTGGGGAGATTGAGGGTGGGGTCACCACTGGACAGCGTGGCTTGAGCCCCAGCACAGTCCTGGCCAGGCTCCCCAGTGCTGTGTGAGGTGTGAGGCTTGGAGAGGCCTCTGCCTCCGTCCTCCCCTTCAAAAACTCAAGTTCTGCACTTTGTCAAAGCATGCCCTAGAAGGCAGTAACCTTTAGGTGGATGAAACTTTGGTCTTACGGGTGCGATGATGGAGGATAAGGAGGTGTAAACAGTCCTCACATTTTGGGTCCATTCTTCCCAACTGGTTCTTAGCCCAGCAACCTTCATCAGCTTCTGGAGATCAGTGGACTCTGCATCCCTCAAGGTTTGTAGAAAGTGTCGTCTTCCTTCCTTCCTTCCTTCCTGGTCACCTCCTCTTGTACATTCTCCCAGTCCCTGCAGGTTTTCCCAGTTAAGTGAGCTCTGCTGCTGGCTGGGAAGGAGCAGTTCTCCCTCCCAGGGTCCTCCCTGACCTAAGGTGTAGCATCCTGGACAAAGTGAGGAGGTTGTACTCCTCCTGCTGCTTCACAGCTCTTCATACTTTATTTTCAACACCTAAAAAATAGCTAAATGCAGGATTAATACCCAAGATTCTTGGGCTCATGTTAGTTAGATTTGCTGCCTGATAAGACAACACAGTAGTGAGGTTTTTCACATTCCTGATTCAAATAAAATATCCCTTGAGAAAGGTTTCTTTCCATGGATATTTTCATGCTTTCCTGCTCTGCCCACTCAAGAGGTACAGGAAATTGAACTGATCCTAATTTAGCCAAAGACTGATGGTGGATATGGGCCAAATGCAGAGTGAATAGAACAAAATCTGTCAAAGCTGATGGAGATCGTCTTACTGTAAGTTCTTGAGAGGACACACAGTAGGTTTTTTAAAAACCATTTACATAAGATTATGAGATTCTTCCCCACTGTGGAATAGTAGATAATGCTGATGAAAAAATCATTTGCCTCTTGAACAGTTTATATCCCAGCCAGTGCATAATAAGGACAGAGATGATGTCCTGGTTTGGACAGNTGGGTGTCATGAAAAGAGCATTCAGCACCACACATTTGCCTTGTCTGCAGACTGGTTACTGCTGTACCTGGCCACCTTCATAAAGCACTCCTGGATACACTGATTGAGAGCTTCAGTGTTGGTACCTGATGTTCATATTACTTTTATTTAATTTTTGATTCAAATGGGCTGATCTACAGCATGGCCATGAACTGCTCATTATGTGGATCCTGGTGACATAAAAATAGTCGAGGTGGGATGAAACTCTGTACGTATACAGAGTACAAATCTTGCCCAGAGAGTTCCCAAAACCAGGAATTATTTTTGTTTCTTTCTTTCTCTTTCTGTTTTGCAGGCTGGGAATGCTGACACAGACAGGATTAAGCACTAAACTATTTGTTTAATGGCTGCAAAGCCTCCTCAGTGACGATCAGATAGGATAGAAATACAAAAGAGGATAAGGCTAAGAACAGCCCTGAGTAAGATGCCGGACCAAAGCAGGCATTGCTGCTGTTCCTTTGGCCAGGAGTGCATGGCCACTGTTACAGTTTTTGAGTCAGCAATTGCAGAGTGATGACCAAAACTGGCAGGGCTGGCACTTGCTACTTCCCCTGGGAACTGAGAACCAGAGCCTTCCCATGGACTCCCAGCACAAGCTCATCCCCTGTAGCCCCAGGCTGACCCAATGCTGGACAAGGCATTTGCAGTCTTGGTTGGGTTTTGCCCACTTAGTGGAAAACCTAAGGATTGTATCAGGTTTTTCTCCTCAAAAACTTGCTTGGGTTTCCAGTACTGCTTTGATTAGACTGATCCAAGTATGCAATCAGTCCAATTTATATTCCTAAAACAGACAGAAGTGCTCTGACTGGAGTCCGTATTTTCTGTCTGATTGCTTTTCATTTCACACTTCTTTGTTTTAATTATGTTTTAAGATTAAATACGGAGATTGTAGCTAGTTGCACTCCATGGATATTGTACAGATTCAAGGGTCAAAGGAAAAGGAAAGGAAAAAAGACAACTAATACCTCATTGTTTGCTGTGGTTCCTATTACATGGGCAGTCAAGTGCACAGTGAGTTTTAATAGAGATTTGGCTTGATTGTGATTAAATGAAGAATATACTGAAAGAATTCTTCAGCTCGAAACTACAGGCTTTTAATTTTTTTTACCTGTATTGAGCATAAAAAAGCTGATTCTGCAGAACTTTCTTGACCTCACTGATTGCAGTCAATTGCAAGATGAACGGCATGGATTTAAAAGCATCAGCCAGTTGCAGCAGCTGGCCAAGTATGTCTTAGACAGCTCAACGAGGAGATGATGGGGAAGAAAGGGATAGATTGTGGATTCCATTATTCCTTTCACTAAGGCTGTAAGAAACCTACTTAGCTGGATCATAAGGTCTTTTTAAAAATTAATAAATAACAAAAAAAAAAAGAGCTATCACTAGTTTTAATATTATTTGATTAATTTAAATATAAATTTCTGAAAAGCTGTTACTTTCCTTTATTCTCAACAGCACTGAGAAGGATCTTCACACCATCAATATGGTTCCAGCAGTCCCACAGCTCCCTTTTTATTTCCCCTCTGGTACAGCTTCAAGACAGGTGCTTCCCAGAACAGCCAGTAGCATTATGAATGGTTCTTTCACAGCTGAGCTGGTGAGGAACAGAGTGAATCACAGAACAGGGAATGGCTGAGGGAATTTGTAATGTTATTCTGCACCTCACACAGCTCTTACATTACAGCCCATACATTATATTTGCCGTGGTGCTATGAAAAATCCGGTATCTGCTCCTACTAGAATTTCCAAGGTCCAGAGGAAGATGAGGAGATGCTCAGGAGGAAGCAAGAATGGATGGCATGCCAGTGGTTGCACAGTGAGTTTTATGATCAAAAAGCCCCGTGAAATTCCATGGAAAGTGAGCAGATTTCCATGCATCAGGATTTAGCCCTGTAATCATTCAAGGTCAGGCTGGATGGAGCTCTGAGCAACCTAGTCTAGCTGAAGATGCCCCTGCTCATTGCAGGGAGGCTGGACTGGATGACTTTTAAAGGTCCCTTCCAAAAACTGGTCTATAATTTTATGATTCTTTAACTGCACCTTCATATGGTTTTATTTTCCCCCATGTATGTCTGTCTAAATGATGCACAAAGAGGGAGAGCTATGTCTGTGATTTACTCATTTCTTTACATTTGGATTTGCAGTCTTAAAAATTCCTGACACATCTTTCATGCTAGGAAATAGATACAAAAAATCACAAGGTCTTCTTGCTTCTTTTCTTCTCTTTAGGCACAGAGATATTTAATAATGGCAGATAAATAAACTAATCAAAGCTCTTAAAAAATCCATGAGAAACTAAATCAAGAAGAGGAGGAATACCAACAGCTCTTCCTGTCCACACCTTTGCTGACTGTTAAATCATTTCTCTGACAGCAAACACATTTGCATTTTTTTAAGGGTGTAATCCTGCTTATAACTAACTGGGCATTAACCTGTTCATAATTAAGTGAGCATTAGCGTTTCTGACCATGAAGGTCAGCAGTCTGTAAGCAGCAAGGATCCTGAGAGTTATTCAAATTAATTGAAATATCAATACTTAAGTGATGAGGTCCTCACTGCAAAACCTAATGTGGGTGTTTATTTATTTATACTTCCTTGGCTTGATGGAGAATGTC